>CAIGRB010020018.1:30933-55437 GCA_903798255.1 Fraxinus quadrangulata | reverse complement strand
AAAAAAAAAAAGAATCAAACTAGGTCTAAAATTTAAATATAACAATTAATTTATTCAAACTAAACAAATATAATTTTATTGTAAAAATTAGCAGTATCCACCAAATGATATTGTGGCCAAGTTATGTATAATTCAAAAGAAGAGCATGTAATCAAATTTTTAAAATTGTATTAATTCCCGCTAAAATGTAATATATATTATTGTAGTTAAGTTAATTTCGAATTTTGTGAATGCCGCAATGGTCAAGTTCTCAATGGTCTAAGGAGATGTCAAGGTTTTGATTCTCCTCTCCTTATCTTATTTAATTTGGATAAAAATTAAAGAATTAAAAATCTTTAACAATAAAAATGATGGGAAAGGAATCGAAACCGATACCTCTTATATGAATATATGTACTCTAACCAATTGAGCAACAAGAAATATTTGAAATTAAAACACAATTACCAAGTATATCATCTAAACAATGTATTCATTGTCAAAAAAAAGAATTGCTCTGACGAATCCAGTTGGGGCGGCCGCCGGGGCTCGCCGGGTGCTAGGTCCACCCCTGCACACACACAAAGACTTAAATTAGCAATAGGGAAGCAAGACTTAGAATTCCCACTTTTGGGTAGTGATGATTTCACAGGGAGAAAATGATAGAGCAGAACCCTTTGGTTTCCTCTTGGAATTATAGTCAAAGCGTCTAAGAATTTTTTTTTGCTTCATCTTTCCCATTCCAGTGAATTGTCTTGATATGTTTGACAAGTTATGAGGAATTTTGCCAAAGATGGGTTATTCAGATTATAGGAAGAATTGTTGTGATCAATCTACTAAGGAAATCTTTTATAAATTTTTGATCAAGCAAATGAAACTTCACCTCATTTGGGACAAAAATGAGGGATTCTGGTTGTGTGGTCATATATTTGTCTGAAAGTGAATAAATTTACCAAATCTTCACTTCTAATAAATTGTTAATGTGATCAACATACTGTAGAAGAACTAAATTTCTAGTTCTGTGCTTTTTGTCTGTATTTAGATTTAGATGTAGGCTTTGCACTCTAAAGGGACTCGAAATTTCTAGTTGTGTTTTTTGTTTGTATTTATTTTTGGTTTTTTATATTTTTGAGAGAAGAAGATGGAGCGGGGGTGGAAAGTGAAGTTTTGAAGATTTGTGATGGTAGATGACATATATAAAAAAAATTGGATTTAATTTGTAAAAAAATAAAAAGTTTGGGTTCTGAAATTGTCATTATTCCTTTTTAATTTTGGCATGTTTTACCGTTTTTAACGACAAATCTGACGGATCTTGACGGTAGGGTTTTTGTTTTTCGCACAAAAAGTTTTAAACATGGAGGTTTTTATTTTTATTTTTATTTTCAATTGGTGTAGTATATCGCAAATAGAAATGTTTTTAGGGGATTTTATGCTATTAATCTTATCTATCTATACCATTTTTATATATTTATACATCCACACCATTTTAATATGTATCTCATCACAATTCTTTCATAATCATTTCATATTTTCAATCGTTGTTATCAATATACACTATCAAAATTTTTTAACTGTTTTGATAATTACAGTTGTTTTGAATTCAAGAAAATCAAGAAAAAAAAAAGATAAGATAATTCCAGCAAAAAACTAAAAATTCATGTTTTGATAATCTTAGTAGAAAAGATAGTCAATGTTTTAAGTTCAAGAAAAACAAAAAAGAAAAGATAGTTCCAACAAAAATCAAATAATCCGAAATGAAATTTCTCATTGATGCTATTTGAATTCAAAATGTAAGTTATTATCAAACAATTCAAACACAAATCAAGATTCTTTCATATATTAATCTCTTATTCGGTGGAAATTAAAATTAAAATTTTAATTTAAGTTAAAGTCAAAATCAAAGTCAACAATTAATTTTTATGGGACTCACAACTTTACAACCAAATATTTCATCAACATTTATCAAAAAATGCTAAAAATATAATTTTAATTCACACCAAACAGGAGCTAAATTAATTAAACCCACAATAAAAAGTAATCTCTATTTTCTCCAATTCTTCTTCATATATTGCTATGTTTGAATGTATTTGCTCTAATGGTATATCTTTCATTGTTGTTTTGACTTTAGTTGAATATTATATTTTATGATTATTAGGATTTTATTAAAAAGACCAAAAGAATTTAATGAAAATAATTAATAGTTGATGAATTTAGAATTGCATAATATTATTTAATTTTATCTATGATTATTTAAGCAAATTTAGATAATGTTAAAAAACTAATATATTTTTCTTTTTAAAAGTGAATATATATACCATAGTTGATGTAAATAGCGGCTCCCGATTATTATAGTTAAAATGGGAAATGTATGCGTTTATGACTATAGATGTCTAGACAAACCAACTTTGAATACTCGTGTCGATAGATTTTGTTAAACGAGAGAGAAGTACACTTAAAAATTAACATGGCTAATGTGGTTGTAAGTTGTAATTGATCTAATTAGATTCAATCTTTCAGAAACTGAGAATTAATCCAGTATGAAATATTCTTGTAGTCGATTTTATATAAACTAGTCACCCGTGAACGTGTAACTAAAATATTTTGTAAGTATTGTAAAATTAATATTTAAAGATGTAAGAATACAAAAAGTAGTTTATGTGAAATGAACTTTTTATTCAATGAAAATATCTTTGTACACTATAATTTTTGTGTGATTAGGAGTATCTGATTTAACTAAAATCTTTCTAATTGTTATAGAAATTTCTATTGAAAGTGCAACGTATAACTATTCGTGCGAGAATGCATGTTGTGGAAAATACGTTTTGACATGAGGTATTGTCTATATTTGGGGCTTGCTGTTTGTCATTGCAAAATAGATACAAATAGTTAAAAAAAAGAAAAAAGGAATTGTTTTACCTCGAGTTTGAAAACGATGAACATTAAAAAAAAAAATTAAATTAATAGTTGAAATCATGGTCAATACACACTTTAGTTCTATATCTCAATGGAAAGTTTTTGTTTTATTGCATGTTTAAAGTTTGTATATCATGAAATTATTACTACTAATTGTTGGGAAATTATTTTATATTAGTGAAATGGATTAACTTTAAGTTTAAATTTTAGTGGGACCCGTGCCTTATTTTTAACGAGATTTAGAATATTCACGTTTTACTCTGCAAAATAATTATCATGATATATTTATTTATCGAAAACCATTTAGTATTGAATGAAATATTTAATGTCAAAGTAACCCACTTGAAATTATGAAATGGTAAAGAATTTGATTTACTGGAAAATTTTTATACACTTATCCCACTTAGGAAAGTTATGAAACTTTTGTGTGGTTTGTATAGTGTAAGGTTGGGAATTGAGTTTGGGCCCCAAAGAGTACCAATTGTCCTTGAAAGGGAGGAGATCTACATCATATTGGGTTCGGTCCTAACCACACACGCTCTCGCCGCCGCCATCCGTCCGGCTGGCACCAGCACGGGTTCGGTTCTTGGACTTAACAGTCTAAACAGTCGACTGTTAATCGAACCTTGTTGTCTGTTCGATTTTTTGGGGATTGTCTGAACAATGACGACTGTTCTGAAAAGGTTTGAAGGTTATTCGAATGGCCACGAACAAGTCTGTAAATAGCCTGCTTGCCATAAAAAATTACATCATTTTCNTCTCTCTCGTTCTGATATTCATTTCGAAGTAAATGCACTTCATTGAGTTCGTTGGAACTCCTACAGATTGCTGTGCTGCTTCCGTAGGAGACGAAATTCGTTCTATCCTGGGAAACGATTGCTGGACGCCTTTAGCACCTTTTGAAGGCAGCAAATTCGTTTTAAGGAAACATCGTGAATTCGGTAGGCTCGAATTAACACTGCGATTCTGTTGATCTATCTGCTTACATTGTCCAAGGTAATTTTGTCAAATTTCGAAGGAGACATTTTATATTGAAGAAACAACACTAATTATTAATCTTCATGAGTAACGAGAAATAAAACACAAAAATGAGAAAATAATAACTATCCATTGTTTTGCTAAGTGCTTGAAGCTTACGCCTCATTAAGCATCTCAAATCTTACATTTTCAGTGTCATTTGTCGAGGTTGAAGCCATGACTTACTGAAGACGTATGCCTCAAGGCATATGATTTTGGGGATTTAATTGATTTTTGGTGTCCGCATGCATTCACATAGAATTTTTTTTCATGAATTGTTTTACCTCAAATTTGAAGACGGTGAATATAGAAAAAAAATATATTAATAATTGAATTTTAAGATTAAGGACATTTTATGGATAATATAATTACAAAATAAATAGTCATCGTAATGGATGTATTACATCCTTGAACCTCAAAATATCAAAAAATTTAGCATTGTTGAAATAAGAGTTGACGAAACCCTTTCAAATCACTGTCACTTTAATGGATCATTCATAGTACTTGATTCCATGATGAGGGAGATAAAAATATTTGATGAATGAAATAAAATAACAACCAATTCGTGATAATAATTTAAATAGTTGAGAGATTGATTCATCTATGTCTAACTCTCATGAGAACAATCAAATACATTAACGAACATGGAATTTAAATATAATAATTTATACACACGTGATATTGAAAATTAATTTAGACAAAAATGAGTGTACCTGAACCCGGAGAATAAATTTATATAATAGATTAATGAATAATCTTGAAACTAAATAAGTGTATATGAAGTTGAATAGTTTATTTACTCCTGAAGCGATTGAATAGCCTTCAAAACATATAAAGTGAACATGAATTTAAATAATTAATTTACATTGAGAGAAATGCAAGTCTTTGAAAATAAATGTTAATTATTATACATGCACGTAAATAGTGAAATGCATAATTGAATATTAAATATATATTGAACAAGAAAAAGTAAAGTATGATTAAAATAATTGAATTAAAGTATGGCTATAATCGTCCAAAAAATAATTCTCACTCGATGTGATATTTAATATAGGGAAAATTGTAGTTAAGGTACTAAACATTTCAGTTAGTTGTAGAATTTGCCTTTCATTTGTGTTATCCACGGTACCAAACATTTAAAAAAATCGCAACTTCAGTCCCCATTGACGGTTTCCATTTGTTTAACCACCAAAATCGTTAGTTGACCCCAGAAATAAAAAAAATTATAATTTTTACCAAATAGATAAGGGCAATTTTGAACACACTTTCCCCTTCTATTATTGCACATCATTGTTCATTTCCCTCCAGGTTGAGAGGAATGGTGTGCTAGTTGTGTCCTATAGCACCTGAAACCTCTTTGCTGAAACCCTCAATTTCTTTACCACACCAAAAAATTTCCCAAAACCCAGTTATTCAATTTCACAATATCGAAGAATCGTGTACTCAAATACTCATTTAGTTTTTGCTGCTCAAGCTCCACGATACCCTCCTTATTGCCAGGTTCAAAAAGTAAATATAAAACTGAAGAAGAATGTGTTGGTGAATATTATGATGATGAAGAACATGGGTCATTTTTCGGAATGGTGGGAAATGGGAAAAGTATACCACCAATGCGGCAGCGCCATCGGAGGTAAAAGAAACGGTACTCTGGTGATATGATGGGTATCACTGAGGAAATGAGGTTTGTTGCAATGAAACTAAGAAACAGTGGCAAGAAGAAAGGGAAAGAGAATTTATCTGTTGATGATAAAGAATTGGAAACGAATGGTGAAAAAGAGGAGAATTCTTCATTGGATAAGGAAATTAGGTCTTTATCCGTGCTAGGGAACCACATCGGCATACATTCATTTTCATCTGCGTGCTAATTTTTCCTAACTAATTGTGGGAGAGAGAAAGATATTAATAGTGATGAAAATGGAGGAAAAATGATCAGTGAAGTGCAATAATAGAAGGGGAAAGTATGTTATTTTAAAAATTGCTTGTCTATTTGGTGGATATTATAAATTTTTTTTTAAATTTCTAGGGTCAACTAACGATTTTGGTGGTCAAATAAAGAGAAACCGTCAATGTGGATTGGAGTTGAGATTTTTTTAAAAGTTTGGTACCGTGGATGGCACAAATGAAAAGTTTGATCAAAATCTGCAATTAATTGAAAGGTTTGGTACCTAAGCTGCAATTTTCCCTTTAACATATTATAGATTGGTATGAAATTGTCCAAAGTGGGTTGTGGTTCTTTACACTATATTCTTAGAAATAGGAAATCAGTGATCCATAGAATTGCCTTTTTCGCTAGAGTTAATTAAATGAGTGGTCACCGAAATTTATCTATGGTTACTACTTGCTCATCGAAAAATAAAAAGTAATTGAATGCTCACTGAACTATTTATCTATTTACTCATCCATCACCATGGTTATTTTAGTTTGTATAGTTGGCAAAAAATTCCACGTGGCAAGTGAAAAAAAAAATGACTTGGCTCCAATTTGAAACTAGAATGGACTTGTTCAAGGATGATGACGATTTTGAAGCATTTACTCTGATTCTTGTAATACCACCCCATAAATTGAGCTCGCACTTGTGATTTCGAGAAGGAATTGAAGAATGAGAGCAAGTAAATACAATGCCTCCAAATGCCTTTTTAACTTGGTAAAATTGAAATTGAAATGGAAAATGGTCGTTGGAGCCATTGCCACTGAAGAGGGTCTTTAAGCTTCCCTGAACTGTAAATTGTGCCATCACTTAGTCTCACAATTTGGGCATTGATCGTTAAGCAGTACAAATTTCCTTCTTTTAGGCTCATGACAATATATATGTTGAATTCATTTGAGGTAGAAGATAAGAGAAAGATGGAAGGTAAACAAGAAAGCTGTTTTTGCTTCTTCTTTTCTTCTTCTTGCTTCTTCTTCCTCCTTTTTGGCGTTATTTTTCCCTCTCTTTCTCCTGCTTCACGGAAAAAATCTACTGCCACATATTCGTATCAACGTTCTTAAAATCTTCAACGAAATGACATGATTACCCACCCGGCTTCATTATCAATTAAAGTAAGAAGTCAAAGGAGGAGAGTGAAAGAAGGCTTAGACAAATTAAAAAATTGAACCCATCTTGGATCATAATAAGGAGAGGACAAAAATTGATGGAACCAATTTTCTTGTTGTGGTGGTGGCGATGGGTGGGTGGTAAGGGGAGAGAGATGAGAGAATGGGAGGTTGGTGAGTGAAATGGTGTAAGAGAGAAGGGTTTCCAAGGTGAGAGATTGGGAAGTGAGGAGATGGAGGTCATGGTGGAGGAAAGAATGGGCAGCGGAGGTTCAATTTTGTCCTTCAATTTTTTATTTTTATTTTGTTTACAGTCGAGTGGATTGACTAACTGATTCCATTTGTCACGTCATTTTTCCATCCATCACGTGGATTTTTTTTGCCAACTGTATAGAAAGAAATAACCATGGTGATGGATGAGTAAATAGATAAATAGTTTAGTGAGCATTCAGTTACCTTTTATTTTTCGGTGAGCAAGTAGTAACCAAGAATAAAATTTGGTGGCCACCCATTTAATTAACTCTTATTTTTCATCTTTTATTTCGTATGGCTATTTTGGAAAGGTTAAAGAACATTAATTTTAAATATTAATCAACAAGATTGGCAAATTAGGAATTAAGGATTAAACAAGATGAGAAGTTGTAATGTAACTTTAGTTTTGATCTCATTCGGGATTCAATCATATGGTAAATTCACACTTTTTTAACAATGATTTTTTCTGACTTGACGTAATATATAATGTCATTTGACGGCACGATGACTCGAATTTAATGGTAATATTTTTGACGATGTAAATATTAGTGTAATAGTTAAAATTTTGAATAAGAAAATAACTCTAGTCACATTAACATAATTACTTCAAACTTTAGTGATCATTTGTGTAATTAACCAAAGAATAAACTAAAAGCCAATCGACATCGCGCACTCCCTTCAGTCCACTCTATCCAACTCCCTTGAGAAGGGACAGAGAGCCAAAACCTGTAACTTTTATCAATTCAAGTCAGATAGTAATGGCGAAGGGTAAGAAAGAGCTGCTGGCGACAGCCCCGTGGAGGGTGGAGGAAGAAGAAGAGAAATTCAAAGACGCGAAGCTGAAAGTGATGAACCAGCCAGGTACAACCCCCAAAATGCACGTCCCTGGAAAGAAGAAGTACAAAAACGACGACGTTGCGGAAGACTCCCTCACTGAAATCGACCCCGAACTCCGCTACAGCTTCCAGCGCAATTTCCAAGTAATTGAATTAATATATTTGTTTACACGTATTTGTACATATGCTTGTGTATGTATATGTTTTAGGTTAACTATATGAGAACCCGTTTGGTAAAATGTGGTATATTTATGTGTTTTTGTGGTGGAAATTTTAGTATTATGGGAGAAAGGTACAATCTTTGGTGGCCTGAGGAGCAACTTGATAATGAATGTGTTTGCTAGGATGTGTTGTGTTCTTACATCTTATGGTTGCTCATAATTAAGAATCAAGGTCTTAGAGTGAATTGAACTCTATATTTTATTTTTAGTGAATTGTTTTTGTTTAAGCAGGCTGAGCATAGTTTGTTAAAGTTGGAGATTGGTTTGAACTTTAGTTGGGCTAGTGGTGTGATTCTAAATTGAATGAAATGAGTAATCAAGATTGTGATTGCTTTGCCTCCTCTCACCGTTGCTGAGTTCTGCAACCTGTCTTTAATTCAATTGTGCCCTTTCTTCAGGTAAACTCTCCATCACTTCCACTTATCCACCTTTCTTTGACATCCATAACCATCCTCTTTGGAAAACACTTGTTCCACCAACATTACCTCCTAAAGCCTTCCCGAACTTAATTGTTCTTCCCCAGTTTCATTCATTGAAAGAGTTTAGGGTCACCTGGAGAATTAGAAAGAAATATGACCTTTCCAATATATCTCCTTTTGTCGAAAGAAGGGAACCTCTAGGGATTAGGAGGACAGAGGATGTAATACGGTGCCCATGTATCAGTTTACAATTCTCACCACTATCTATATCAGATTGTGCTCAGCTCAATATAAGCCAATGTTCGTGTTGGGATCCTCATGCTGTAACTCAATCCCTGCATATACTCACTTCTTGCTTTCTTAGTTGTTAGCCACTGGGTTGGTGGCAGGTCTATGGTCATCTTAATCACTTGTATGAGGACATCTTCTTGGAGTGACTCTTGATACAAAGTAATGACGGATGCTCATTAACAAAGATTCCAATCAGCAACTTACGAGAATTAAGAAGAATTGAAGAGAGAGAGACGAGACAAAGAAGAGAAACTAGAAAGGGAAAATTGTAATGGTATTCAATAATCAAAATGTAAGTAAAACAGTTAACCCTCTATGTTTAGGGGTTTAAACAATCCTAAGTAGAAAATTAAAGATATCTAATTTAAATCGAAAACAAAGGATTTAAACCTAATCTAATATGAACTAGAATTAAAGAAACAACAATATTTAATTTATTTTTTCCTCAATGTACTTCAATCGCTGCATCACAAAGTCTTTGTCTATAACAAATGAATGCCTGCTGATTAAGCAATTCCTCTCATCATAATAAAGCATGTTCTACTCTAGTTTGTTACTCAACCCTTTCCTCTAAAAATACTTCACCTGTTCCATCCACCCAAGCTGTACCAAAGTCAGCCACACTATTTTTCGTTCTCATAACCTTTGTCGTTATTGACCATGGCCATCATACCACCAATTTTTTAAATTTTTTTTTCAACTGATATTTAAACAAACATTGCATTCATTGTACAGAAGTCATTAGCGTCTTGTAATCTTATATCCTGTGCAATTTATTATATATGTAAGATGTGTTGTATCATTGCAGTCATTGATGTAGTTCTTTCACATGTGCAGTTTATTGGTCATGTTTTTAGCATCGACACCATTGTCAAACCTCTTCCTCCTGCAATGGCATATAATGTCGCCTGCAACTTGAGCTTCTTCACACGAATCTTTACACAGTTCTTTGGTAAGTTGAGTTCTCCGAGTGTGTATTCTCTGGTGCTGCCCTTTGATTTCAATAGGAAAAGACAATATGATTAGGGTCTTTTTGTTTCTTTTACTTTCCTTTTCTTTTGTTTCTCTCTCATGGGATGGTATTAGCTTCAATTCAGTGACTTCTTGCTTCTCCATTGGTTAGATTAGCTCCACATGTAATTAAGCACAATCCATATATAATTAACAAATATTGAACATTAACCTGGTAATAACAAGACCTGACCTAAGGTGGAAGAAATAAGTAATACGACACCAGACAAATAGCTCGTACTTCAGATGAAACTTAATCACCGATGAGGTTGTGCTCGTATGTTATGGCTTCATTTCTCTCCCTCTCCCTCTCCCTCTCCCTCTCCCCCTCCCACTTATTTTTTGGGTAGATTTCTCCATATAGCTTCTTTTTACTTATTCTCTTCAGGTGAGGTGCTTGGTGTTGATGGGGTTATGTCTGACATGTATTGACTTTATTTGCTTTGGCAGTTCTAATGGAAAGGAGGGGGGGAGGGTGTGGTTGGCTGGGGGACGGTAGTTGAAGGAGCCGTTATATTTCTAGCCATTTCATTCATGAATTACAGAAGAATGAAATGCATTTTTGCTATGCTTCTCTGCACGGAAAATTTATGCTTTCTAATGATGCTTCTCCCTCTTCTTTTTCTGTTTCTGTTTCTGTTTGGGCAGACCCTGAAGGTATAGCAAATGCACAGAAATCTCTTGGATTAGGCCAAGAAGAAAAAGTTCGTAAAGTCCGCTGAGCAAGTTCTTGAATTCCAGAGAAATTTGATTGGTTCGTTTGAGCACTAATATCTCTAGTGTTGATGGAAGAGCAACTTGTATCCAAAGTTGTCAAGGCATGTGGATTCAGATGAAGTATTTCATAAATTAATTTCTGTAACTTTTGCCTGAAGGATTCGTGTTTGCTTAATCACTTGAAACGAAGTATATTCTAGCTCTCGGAAATTGTACAATGTTGATGTGCAAAGTCCTCGTGCCATTTTAATGTTAAACACCGTCCACAACGATCATAACTGCAACTGAACTGAAAGGTTGAGGACTAAATGTTTAGATTTAAAGGTCGGGGATCAAGTTTTTTACAAACACAAAATGTTGGTGACTGATGCCACAATTTTCTCAAGTTTATACTAGTAATTTGTTTTCCTTTTCGATACGTTCCTAGATCAGCTTAACATGCACGTAAATTTAAAGAAACACTTGTTAGCGGGGGGAGCCAGTACTTAGCGAGCTCTTACGGTTGCCCATGTCAACTCTGTCAGATTTTATTTTTTTTTCCTTGTATTGCACGACTGCTCGAGCGGCCATTTAGCGATCGACCGTCTTGTATTCACCTGAATTCCTTAATCCATCACTGCTTGTTAGTGTAATAAAATTGATCGATTTCTTGTAATAACAGAATATTTAGGACATAAAGCGCTAATATTATTGCAATAGGCAAAATGAAACATATCAGAATGAAAATTAGACGAAACCCCATAAATTTATTAGCACTAAACAAGTCAATTAGGAGGATTACAGACGACAGGAGCATTTGCAACATCACTGCATATACATTTTTTAGGCATTTAGTAGGAATAAACATTATTCGACTGTCCTGGAAAAAACAACACGACATTAGTATATTCTTAATAAATTTGATGACAGTTACATGAATTTTATCCGACCGCTATTATATCTCCTGAAGATTTAATGCCACAAGACTAGAATGAAACAAACATGTGATGCCTTTCACCGACAATTTTTTTTGCCATATTGGTTTTAGTCCAGTTTCTACTTTTGCGAAAACAGAGAAAAAGTAAGAAGACCCTCTTTGTCTCCCATTATGAGAGAAAGAATACAGTTTTGAATAGTATTTTTTGGAGAATGTGTGGTTAAAATTTAAAGAAATTTTATTGGTTTGTGTGTAGAATGTTTTATTGTGTGAATGTGTGGTGGAGAATTGATACTGTAGCTAACAGTTTAATTTTTAAAGGATGACAAACACACCCTAAATAAGAATAAAGGTTAGAATATGATTATTTGGATTTATCTACTCGTAAACAAAAATGAATTGCCAGAGAAAGCAAGAAATTCACAGCGGACTTCTTCATCTTCTTTATTTTCACCTTTCTTTACTAAGACAAACTGAATTAATGACCTATTGCTGGACTAGGTCTTGAACCTTTTTATTGTAATAAATCATCGATGGATATTATCATAATTTTCGTTAAATCAATCACGTCTCTCACCCGTCCAACTTCGAGAAGTTATATTTTATTTTCCAACTTGGGCCGATGGCATAAATTAGAAATGAAATATGTTTCCATGGGGTACATGATAAATTAATGGAGATTTGAATGCTTTCGTTTTTTGAGAATCATTGTGCAACTATAACTAGAGTCTCGACCACCTTCGTTCTTTTATAAAGATTTGGATCCAACTTACTAAGAAGGCAAATAGGTTCAGGACAATTTGAAAATTTTCCGGCCCAATAAAAGCCACGGATTGAGGAATTTAAGAGTTAATTGTAGGGGTGAGCACGATCCAATATTGTCTAGTTCTCGTAAGAAACTAATCAAATTAAATTGAGGAAATCCAGTTGTTTCCAAACTCGTTAAAATTGGACTATATTAGGTGCACAACGGTGTCAAACAATCTAATAAATTACTTTTTCCATATATCAAGCATTCCCTTTAGTTTTGTTCAAGTGGAGTACTAGAAAATGATAAATTAAGATGAACAATGATCTCGTTGAAAGTGTAATCATCTTATCTAAAAGTTTAAATAATTGGAGAAAGACGAGTATTGTCATCAATATTGCAACTTTATTTTTGTAAAGTTTGACCCATAAAGACGAGTCTTGATATTTTGGCTTACTCTAATACTATATTTACTATATATCTCATCTAAATTCATGAAAAGATGAGAAGGGTCGATATTGGATTCAATCTTATCTTCAACAATAGGCTTGCCTATCTGTAAAGGACATTCCCTTGAAGTTCAATTCTCACGGGATATCACCTCCTCTCACCGCTGCTTTGGGCAAGACACTCAAAGAACACATGACGTACAGCTAACAAGACATACCCTATTTAATAAGGACATGTACCCTATAAATATACATATACAAGGATCAGTGTCTTTATTCAGGGTCACTCAAATACTATGGCAAAATTGAGTGAGTTTCTTTTGTGGGTCCTATTTTCTATCTTGTGGCTAACAACTAGGGCTTGCTCAAAGCCCCAAGAACCCCAAGTGCCATGTCTTTTTATCTTTGGGGACTCGTTGGTCGATAATGGTAACAACAATGGCATACTCACTCTTGCCCGGGCCAACTACGGGCCTTATGGCATTGACTTCCCGGAAGGAGCCACTGGCCGCTTTACTAATGGCCGGACTTACGTCGATATTCTAGGTAACTTGACGTATTTCATTTCGTTGAATTACCTCATATAAAAGTTTAAATTATTGTATACTAGATGAACTAATTTATTTATAGGACATGTTTGGCTAAGCTAAAATCACGTAAATTTTGTTATGAAAATTCAGAATTATGGAACTGTGAATCACTTTCTTCTGTTATTTTGCAGCTCAACTTCTAGGATTTCCAACCTACATTCCAACCTTTGCAAGTACCCGTGGTCAAGCATTACTCCGCGGAACAAATTTTGCATCGGGAGCAGCTGGAATCAGGGACGAAACTGGAAACAATTTGGTAAAATGAAATTCCCTTATATGTAATTAAGAAAGCTCCCTTTAATTTTTGCTTATTTAGAAGGTATAAACCTAGTAAGGATATCCTTTAACCAGCCAAACTCCCTTTTCCATGGCCTAAATGATGATTATAAACCCTAAAAAAGGGCTTCCGCAATGGACTCTTCTAATTTCTTAACCATATCTGGTTTGGTTAAAAATAAAATTTTTAGTAGATTTTGATTAAAATAAATAAATAAAATAATTGATGGAATGTGTAATTAAAAAGTTGATAATAGTTATATGGTCCAATAAAAATATTATATTATTTTTCATAGAAATGAAAAATCATTCCAATCTCATGAAAGATCAATGACGACTAGGGTTTCCATTTCCCTTAAGATACACTCCTACCATAAGAGTGGGATCGTTTATTTACAACGGAATTATATATACATACACGTATAATTATATGAGCAATGTATTTATACGTATATGTGATTGCAGGGGGATCACATGTCAATGAACCAGCAGGTTGAAAACTATGTAAGAACAGTCCAAGAGTTGAGCAGATATTTCAGAGGAGATTTGAATGCGTTGGGGACTTATCTCAGCAAATGCATATTTTACTCAGGAATGGGAAGCAATGACTATCTCAATAATTACTTCATGACTGATTTCTATTCATCTTCATCACAATTTACCCCAAAAGCTTATGCTGATGCTCTTCTTGAAGATTATTCAAGACAATTAACGGTAGACATTATTTATTCATTTTATTATTATTTTAGTTATTCAATTCGACGTGCTCTGGTGACAACTTCCCACTTATTTATTTCAATTACTGATACCAATCAAAGACTCGGTACTTTGAATGAATAGAGAACTCCAAAAAGGTTGACCTAAACTGGATCAAAGTTACTCTCTGGCGTTTTTAACTTTTTACTCTCTTTACCATCGATAAATTTATCAATTTCATCATATAGGTATACCCATAAATATGGTATTCATTTTTCAGAACTTACACAAGTGGGGAGCTCGCAAGGTGGTAGTGACCGGGGTAGGCCAAATCGGGTGCATACCGTATGAGCTAGCCCGAAATAATGGCAACGGTAGCAGATGCAATGAAGTGATTAACAATGCCATTGTCCTTTTCAATACAGGCCTCAAGAAATTGGTTGATCGATTCAACAAGGGTCAGCTGCCCGGAGCAAAGTTTGTTTATCTAGATTCCTATGAAAGCAGCAAAGACCTAGTGCTCAATGCAAGAACTTACGGTAACGCGTCCTCTCTACGTGAATTCATTGGATTCGAGTATGAGTGTCCAACTAAAGAAAATATCAACAATTTTTTCGAGAAAAATCCTATGCTCGATTGAATGTATAATGTGATGTGCTTCACGGCAATCATCCATTTAATTTGGATTAATAATAGACGCTCAAAGTTATCATTGTTAAACCATCAATCATCATGTTAAGCTTTCAAATGAGATAGTTAACCTCATTTCAAAACTCAAGCAAAAAACCTAGGTTCAAGACTCGGCGCCATACTTTCATAAAATTCGTCACCTGTCAAGCTATTGATCGCTTATGAATCCAAACCACATGTGATTAAATGTGTAAAGCCAATATCTAAATAAATAAATATTCCAACCCCTAAAAGCTTAAGGTTTTAAATGAGATTGTTAAGGAAGCTTTGCTTCTGGAAATTAGTAGGGCTCCATGCCAATACCCGGAACTTACATGGGGCAATTCGATAGTTAATTATTTCTTCTGTCAAATTAAGCTTCAACTTATTCTTCAAGAATTGACCGGATTATTTTATGTAAAACATGCAGGATTTCAAGAGGTGGACAAAGGATGTTGTGGAGTAGGGAAAAACAATGGGCAAATAACATGTCTTCCTCTTCAAACACCATGTGATGATCGAAGCAAGTACTTGTTCTGGGATGCATTTCACCCTACTGAAGTTGCAAATATATTGCTTGCCAAGAGATCATACAGTTCAAAATCTAAGTTATATGCTTATCCCATTAATATACACCAATTAGCCATGCTCTAATCCCTTCTAATGATGAATAATTATAAGTGAAAATGCCAGAAAGAATTACTTATTTTCAATCATTAAGTTATGCTAATTAAGGTTGTCTGTTCTTTTTTGTTTCAGTCATTTGTTCTTGTCAAGATCAATTTTACTGAAATCAAAAAAATTATCTATCTAGAGAATCTATGCATGCATGGTGCTTCTTTGAGCGTTTTGTATCTCTGCTAATGAACCTAAGATGTAAAAGACGTATGATCGGAAATGTTCGATGTACTGAATTGAACAATAGCGATAGAAGTTGCAATTTACCCGCAATTATTGTAAGTACTGCAAGTAAAATATTTTTGAAATAGTTTAAAATTATGCAAATATACATCCAATGAAATCTTAAACGTGTAAAATAGCATGAAATAGAAACGAAAAATATTGTCTTGCATTGGCCAGAAGATCTTGAAACATATTTTGAACGTCAATATAAGAAAACTTTGAGCCCGCGTGTAGAGAGATTGGCACTAAGAACCAGATTGTTGATCATAGTCTTTTGTGGAGTAAATTTAATGAACAGTCATTGAACTTTAAACGTGTTACTACTTACCCACTAATTTTTAACAGGTTACCCAATTGTCACTCATCTTTTCATATAATTTGTCATCCACCACTCATTTAACTATCTTCTCTCCAAATGGATGGGAAAATATATGTTTAAACAGAAATCAAACATGGCAAATACATGTCGTTAAATCTTGACAACTTGGAATTTCTCCAAAACCATTTTCACAACATTTCTCTCGTGAAACCCTCTCCTGAACCCATGGCATTTAAAATCAAATTTCCTTCTTCAAAATTGTCCATTATCACAACATTTCTCTCGTGAAACCCTCTCCTGAACCCATGGCATTAAAAATCAATTTTCCTTCTTCAATATTGCGCCCCACGAAATCAGCGTGGCATTTCTGGCGTCCATTTTTCCGACAGGTGATAACAGTACTAAGATTTGGGCAAGTAGCATCATAGAGTGGGTGCATTGTCTGCCGGGTAATTGTGTTCCGTTTGGACATTTCATCATCCAGCCATTGTAGCTCTTCTTGTTCATATGCAGAACGAGCAGCCTCCTTCACACTGACGATGCTAGGCGCCTCTACCTTCATCCATGCAGCCCACACTGGGTGCACCGTTGGCCGGGTCGTTTTCTTATTATGACCCACTAAATTAATGGTTCTGCAGAGGACCTGAGGGGTCGGTGTCTTCTAATTGGGATTTCTGGTTGGTGGGGTTTGGAATTAAGGCTTTGAATTGGGGATTTTGATTTGAGAAAGATAAAAGCGTGTTTGGTTGGAGGATTTTTGGTGACATGCGTGTGGTTAACTCCATTAGCATGCCATGTAAGATTCCCGTTTGCCACGTGTACTTTTCCACCCATTTGGAGAGAAAATAGTTAAATGAGTGGTGGATGGATAATTATATGGAAAGATGAGTGAGCATTGAATAACTTATTAAAGATGAATGAATAAGTAGTAACAAGTTTAAAGTTCAACGAGTGTTCATTAAATTTACTCGTCTTTTGTGTTGGTGCTAAATGGAAGAATACTTCCATTGACTTCCTCTGAGGACATACCGTTTGAACCTTGGGCAAGAACTCTTGGGATGCAATCCATCAATCCAAGCCCTGCAATCACAAATTTTCGAGCTCCAAGATTGTACAGTCTCTGCATTTATTTTAAAGAAGATTGCAAAAACACGATAAAAAAAATTGCACTATTACTTCTCAAACTTTCCGACCCTTTTTTCTACTTGAAGTGTCGTTCTTTACCTTCTATGTTTATAGCAATTGTTCAATACGGGGGCTAGGAACAGCACAAATAAGTTCCATACCGTGAGTACGAAGTTTCTGCCTGTAACATCAAGAATACCAGCAGCAGCAGAGGCATAATTTACTCCATATTTCATTTGATCACCAGATCTAGCTTCATATTATGCAGGAACCAAAGGCAATCTAAGCAATTCAGCTGAATCCATATATCATATATGAAAAGACAACAATTAGTCCCTCGATATCGATCATTTACCAAGTTCACAACAAGAGAGAAAAAATGCATGACAAAAGACATGTTTAGTACATATTATTACATTAAAGTGGATACTAAGAACAAAATTTTAACTCACCTTACTAAACGTATGATAATCTTGTTCATTACATTTTTGAGTCATGTCCAACATGACATAGCAAACATGCACTAATGGTCCGTTCGGTACGCTAAGAAACAGAAGATAAAATAATGGTATACAAAGCTAGAGCATTTCTTACCGATTGCATCAATCATGTTATAAACTTATAACCATTGGAAAACCTTCCCGTTGGTCCACTATTGGTATACAAAGCTAGTAATTGCATAACTACTCAACAAAAAAAAAAAAAAAAACATGTAATACGACTCAGAACCATTGAAAGTGTCACCCTAAAACGTGACATTAAATGATAGATTAATTTAATTGAACATATTATGATCACCTAAATTAATATTACTTGTGCTAGATAGTATTACTCAAAAACTAATCAACACACAAAATTATAAAACCTAACGTATTCGGCCATATTGTGACTCTGGGGGTTTGTGGGTGTATTGGGATATAGGCTCAAACTTATATTTAGATTATATATGTTCTGAACAACTAAATATTGATTTATGATATTTGAATATATTTTTAAATCTATTCAATATTTGAGAAAATAATAAAATGTACCTTGATCACGGATATTATTATAACTTCACTACTTAAGGTGTTATTACATAAATTAAGATTCAATTTATAAAATGATCAAAATTAATTGTTAACGACTAGTAAATAAAGTCAGCCCGTTATTTTGATAGTCATTATTTTTGTCAAATTTATCTTGACTTTGGTAATAATTAAGATAATAATAATATATTATTGGAAAAGATCACGCAACATTTAATTTATTGTGATGATCATGTAGAATTAAATGTTACACACGTTCAAGCATAGCCTAAATTGTGAGCGGGGATTATGAACGTTAGTTATTAATTTGAGTTTTTTGAGGTAACGAAGAGTGAGATTAATTATATAATCATTTGAGAATTAGAATGAACTAAATGACGAATATAATTTCGTAACATGTAATCGGTCGTCTAATTTGTAAAAATGATAGTTGCCACAAGTCTTTTTCTAACGGGCAATTTAATCTAAGCTCGGTAGCTTAACAATGATATTGTTAGATTCTTAATAAATTTTGTAATAGCGATTTAAGTGTGTGATTAAAAAGTATAAAAATATTTGGATCTACGTGCAAATTATTTTGTTGAGAGAATGTGTTGTTGAAAATGAATTTTTAGAAAACGAGACTCAAACAAGGACACCAAGATCGGACATAATGATTAATAAGGTACGAGTTGTTATTATAAATGATTCTATACGTAATGATTATCAGCTATGTAGCTCATACTTCGTCCCAAAAAGTATCCAAAATCGTTTAAAATTCCTTCTATTACTATTTGATCAACTAGATTCTTCTCGTTTTGTTTTATTTATTAAATCAAACCAAAAACCTTACAAAGTAGTAAAGGTTCAATTCAAGATCGAACCACCTCGGCCAAGTTTTCTAGGTTTGAAAATGAATTTTATGATTAAAAAGAAAATAAATTTCTAACATGTGTAAGCATGGATTTAGGACATGTTTGTCTTCCATTATTGAGAGAAAAATAGAGTGATGAATAATAATTTTTGAAGAATGTGTTGTTGAAATTTAGAGTAATTTTATTGGTTTGTGCGTGGAATATTTTATTGGGTAAATGTGTGGTAGAGAATATTAATGTAGCAAATAATTTTTTAGATTAATGATAGACAAACAGGGGTTTAATCCATGTTTAATGACCATTATTTTTAAAATATTGAGTTTTGAATAGAATTTTTTTTTAAAAAAAGTGTGGTTAAAAAATAAAAATTAAATTAAATTTACGTACAAAAAATTTTATTGCGTAAATGTGTAATTAAAAATAAATATAAAAATTAATTATTTTGTCAAACAAAGCTATGTTTTACATTAACAACCTCTTGTTCAAAAGTTATCTAGTCATCAAGTCAAAAAAGTAACTTTTAAAAAGTAGGTATCAAGAAACTTCTTGAAAAATAACTTTCACTTTTCTATTTTAGGTTTCAGCCCTCTACTACTCTTTGCTTACATGTTTTCTCAAAAAGAATAAAAAATAAAAAAATAAATTTCCATTTTTTTCTTTTTAAAATATTATCCCTGTGAAATTTAGGCTGTAAAACTTGATCAGATATAACTGGAGGTAGGTACGTATATTTCAACAGTGTTTTTTTTTTTTTTTTAATGCTTTTGGATTTATTTATCTGTTTTGCTATACCTTTTTTGCAGTTCCAATTTTCCTGATTTTCTTTGACATGACAATGTTTGTTTTGAGGGGTTTATGTTTTTATTTTATTTTTATATAAAAGAAAAAACAAGAAGGCGAAATTTTGGTTTTTATATATTTAGAAAAAAAAATACAATAATGCTAAATGCACATTCTGTTAAGATTTAAAGTTTCATCTTAAAAAATCAACATTATTAAAAGGAGTAACTCAAATCTTTATAAATTGGTCTATATTTTCATCTTTATTAGATATGTACATGTCCCAGCAAAATGGTGGCTCGTTTGAACAGACCAATTTTGAAATTCGTATACTCATTTTTTTAGTTTAATCGGATTGAATTGCGTTTAATGGGCTCTAATATCATGTTAAGATTTGAAATTTCAACTTAAAATGTCAATCTTATTAAGAGGGGTAATTCAAATCCTTATAAATTGGTTTATATTTTCATCTTTATTCGATGTAGAATTCTATCAATTAACACATTCCTCAGCGTACATTGTTTTTCACATTCCTCGTTTTTCTCAAAAAATTCTGGTTAGAAATACTTTTTTTTTTAACTGTCAAATACTTTTTTTTTTAACTGTCAAATAGTATATTGTCACGTTACACAATGTAAACAGTGATGTAAAAGATAATATACATGTAGCATGATTGAAAAAAATATATATGTGTGCTATTGAAATGTATTGGTCATATAATTTTTAAATAGTGATTTTTCAAGAAAATCTTAGAATTTTTCATTTTATCTCCGAATAGCTTCTGAATCATGCAACGATGAAATCCATTTCCTTTTAATTTATTAATAAAATGGAATGTAGGTCTCCAAGAGGAAATTATACTCACGAATTCCATCCTCATGGTACATATTGTTTTAGTTTTGGGGGATGCTACAAGTACAGTGTACAACAGGGTTTGGGTGTACAATTATCGTTTTCCTTTAGTTTTTAGGTAACTTTAGCTTCATTTTTGTTTGTTTTATGATATAGAAGTTGAAATATGTGCTAATATATGATTCTGAATGGATGCTCTCTGCCTTATGAGTGCAAGACAGTTCATTTTTTTTTGTTTTATGATATAGAAGTTGAAATCTGTGCTAATGTATGATTCTGAATGGATGCTCTCTGCCTTACGAGTGCAATTCCTATGTCTTACAAGTCTCCAGCATTAGGCATTTATCAATGCTCATGCAAGACAAGTTCATGGAAACCTCATCATTAGGTATGTATGCTTCCAATCAATACAACTAAATTGTTTCAAATAAAGGGCAGTATAATGTAGAATTGCTTCTTGAACTTGGCTTATGTTGTTTATGTAGTTCTATGAAGAGTTCTATCTTTTTGGTTAACCAAATTTGGATTCTACACTTGTAATATTACTTTGATTATGGAGAAAAAAGGGCAGTTTGAAAAGTTTGCTCGTTTTTCATAGTCATGTCTATGATGATCCAATGAAAAATTAGGAGGATTTTGAAGAATGGTTTCTTGAAATGGAACTAGTTAGAGTAACTTCTGATCTTGCTTATGGATTGAGTAGAAAAAGGATATGTGATGAAATGAGCATGCTAGATGGATGCCTGGCCATACTAAAATCGAGATAAAAATAAATAAATAAATAAGAATATACATAAAAAGTAGAGATGGGCTGATTGAGTATTATAAAGGAAATGACTACTTAAATGATTAGGACATGTTTTGCATATACTTTGTCTATTGGTATTAGAAGAGATAATAGATCTATCATTTGAACCGAACGAAGTGGCGAAAAAAGATTAATATAGCCAACTCCACACGTCAAGAGCAAGGAGTAGATTTTGTTTTTATTCTTTGTGTGCATCTCTATGATGGGTAAAACTCCACAAGTATAACCACTCGTCGTGTTGATGTATGCCTAATGCTTCTCTCTTTCCCAGATAACCCGAACATAGATTTGAGATTCTAAACTTCATTTAGCAGACACCTTTTGATGATGTTGAAAACTTCACAACCATCATCATGTCTGTGTAACACAAATCAACTAAATTGCTACAATCTTTTCATTACTTTGGAGTTTAGCAATTCATTCTTGAAAACCATTGATGTCGAGTCCTTTTATGTTGCATATATCTGAAAATATTTTAGTTTTAAGACAAGCTAAATGCTGGAAAATGTTGAGCTCTGATTGAAATGGCTCTGTGTTGCTCACATTTGTAAAACGAGGATATACATCAAATGTAGATTATCCTTTCATTTTGATGTTGCCACCTTGGTGGTTGTAACTTTTTGAGTGTTCGTTCCATTGTTAAACGTTCTCTCTTTTTGCATCAAATCATTATTGCAGAAACCAAGTGCTATAGTCTTTCTACTACATCAACACCTCCCTTCAATCGGGAAAAAGGTCTCTCGTCACAAGCCATACCTAAAGTATCCCAAGTGTCTGAGGTTTCTTCTATCTCCACAAGCAACTAAGGATGATGTTCCTTATAGCTTCCAATACCCTCTACTGACTAAGAAACCAAGATGGTGGTGGAGAATTTTATCGTGCCTCCCATATCTAATGCCTCTACATGGGACTGCATTACATGCAGAAACAGCGTACCATCTGCAACATTTCTTGGGGTAGTTCGAACTTTTGACCATCCCATTTCGGCAAGGCATCAGTCGGTTGCCAGGGTGGTTTATGATGGCTTATATCTTAATGGCTTTTACTGGATAGTGAGAAGAAAGGAATGGCCTCATTTCTTAATAGCTTTTACTGGATAGTGAGAAGAAAGGCCTCATTTCTTTAGATTCCATGTGTTTATGGGCATGTTACTGGAGATCGCTTTGCAGGCTATTGGGACTGTGAGTACTTGGATGCCACTTGCTTCCTATTGGGGTAAGATTGGAATGCATTTCTGGCTTGCAACCGCATTTGCCTATTTGTTCGCTATTTTGGAGTGCAATAGGTGTGCACTTGCTGGTATGTATGCCGATGTCCCATTTTTGTGTGATGCGGCGTATATTCAGATTCCGTACAATTGATGAAGAAGGTTTATACGTCGTAGAGCAACAAATCCATGATTATGTCTCACATAATTTTGTAGTCATTAGTCTGATCAAGTTATTGATAGTTCAAACAATTGAAATGGCGTTTCCTTCTAGGAATTTTCTCGTGACCTGTCTCAATGTCCAAGCTACCAGAATGCTCTGAAACCTAAGTACCTAACTTGTAGTTATGGAGACTATTTTGACAATTCACATGTTGTTTCCATGTACTGGGAATCTCTCTCTACTTGACGTTTTTGGGTTTAGTTACTGATTCTTGTACTTGTTTCTTTTTCTCAAGGTTACTAGTCTTGGGAGTTACCAAAATGCACTAAAATCAAATTCACTAACCCAATGCTCCAATTTGATCCAGTTAATGAAATTATTGAGACAACTGGAATGGTATTACTCTTGGGATTAAATTCACATTCGCGTACTGGTTTCGTTTTCTCCAGGTTAGACAGGCTAGCAAGCAAAAAAGAAACAATGCTTTTTAGGCAAGGATATCGAGAGTTGGTTTTCGGGTTCTCTGTTTCCTCACTCTACGTTTGCCGTTTCACTAGTCAAATTGAAACAGAAGTCTTTACATTTTAAAATGAAGGTTTTAGACATCAAATGTTGGTTATTATTCAATTCAATGTTTAAATCAAACAGACTGTAACTTAAATAACTACCTTATTTTAGCTAAACCAAACATAACGCCATTAACTAGCAAGCAAATTTTTAAACCCAAATGTTTCGTTTCGAATTTAAATATACCATAACACAATCATCTGGAACAAAAATCAAAAGTTACAAAACACAAAAACAATTCTGATCAACTTCGTATTGAATCAGGGATAACCTAGAATTCCGGATGTAGGCTACACAACCTCAAACTACACGAACCTGCAGGAACAAGGATAATGTATCTTCATTTGAAGCACTTGGCGTCAAGCAAAGCCTCACCCTCAAAAGGCTCTGCGTCTTCAATCATCTGGTTGACACGTTCCTTTTGAGATTCATCATTGAGATCGACCTTGGTCCACTCATAGAGCTCCATGTCATAACACTCGTCAAGAACAAACTGAGGAATTTCTTTGCCGCGGAAAAGCCACAATCCCTTCACCTTGAATGGGGGCTCAGAACCAATGATCAACATCTTCCCAAAGGCATATTTGCGGGCCAAATCCATTCGCTGCAGAAAGCCACTCACCTTGTTCAAAGTCACAAAGGAAACTGTGTTCTCATCATTGTACTTGTAATTGCAGAACCAAAGAGAGTATCCCTCGGCATCAAACATGTCCCAGAACCCTGCGAGTTAAGAAAACCATAAGCCTGGCCAGGAAGAATAAAACTAACCATTTGTGCTTCACCCAATTATTTAAACTAGGAAATTCGCAATCTCTGACATGATAAAGAAAAATGCCCAAGTGGGAGAAGGCAGTTATAAGCAAAATTA
>CAIGRB010020018.1:12917-30283 GCA_903798255.1 Fraxinus quadrangulata | reverse complement strand
CTTTAAAATAATCACCTTTAATGGCAACCTCACGGAAGTTTGTTTTGGTGTTGGAGTACAGCCTCTTCCATTCATCCAGAATCATAGTACTTGGAGGTAAAAGATCCAAAGGATTCTTAGGCTTTGGCTTGGGTGCTTCTTCCTCTGGTGCTACCTCTTTTGGCTTCACTTCTTCTTTCTTCGCCTCTTTCTTTGGTTCATCCTTTGGTTTGGGTTTTGCAGATTCGTTAGTCTGTGCAGGCTTCTTGGATGCAACGGGAGGAACAGATTCTGTTTGTTTCAGATCACCCAATATTTTGTGAAATTTTGGCTGATTAACCATGGTCCAGAAGTATCTCTCCACATGAGGGAATTCTGATGTAAAGCTCTTAGTCATGATAGCCCTAAATCCATGACTCAGGTTGCATGTCATAATAATGTCAGCCAGTGTGATGCCATGACCAACCAAGTAGGTGTTAGAAGCAAGATGGGTGTTCAATGCTCCCAGAGCCCTTTTCAATGCAGCAATTGCAGCCTCCTCGGACTTCCAACACGAAGAAGATAATGTGATTGAGTTATAATCGCGGAAATTTCCATTCTATCAAGTACTGAACATGCATTCAAGTACGAAATGAACATCGAGTTTCAACATACCAGAGGAACGTATACAGCTATACCAATTCGTGGATATAACCAACGCCCAATATTAACATCGATCTCAGCAGTGGCAAAGTCAATCCATTGCTCAATGCGGCCCTACCAAAATAAATGGACAAAAAAAAATAGCACGAGAGAATATGAGAAAAGTACAGATTTTTTACAAAGCGTTCAGTATGCAAGTAAAAAAATAAAAACTAAATTCTCAATGCCTTACATAGTCAATCAAGGAAGTGCCATACAGGGGGTTATCTACCTTCAGCCGTGTAACTGCACATAGTGATAAAAAAAATGTCAAAAAAAACTCTAAAAATAAATCAGGCAGTCAACCAAGCAACAGAGAAATGGTTTCACCATATCGAGCAATAGCATTGCTTTCAAATATTGGGCCATCGGGAGTGTCAAGTACGGGAATCTACAGGAGAGAAACTCAGATCAGGAAAAATGGAACACCATAACTAGCACCATATGTTTTCCCACGAGTTATTCTTTGCATACCTTTCCAATAGGATTCATTTTCAGGAACTCAGGAGTCTTGTTTGATACACCCATCTCAAAATTTTTAACAAGTTCAATTTTTACATCACTGTATTCTGCAGCAATGAGTGCCTTGAAGCCATTCTTGTTTGTACTACTCGCATGTAGAACCTGGATAGAAGACACCAAACATGGCGAGTGTTTGGTGGATATTAAAATTAGATTTTCAGTAGATTTTGATAAAAGTTTTTAAATGTGTGGTTGTAAAGCTGTGGGACCCATGAAAAATGTGGTTAATATTGATTGTTATTTTAATTTGTACCAAACAAGCTCAAGGTCAAGAGAGTACATCAAACCATAAAACTTTATATACATGAACAAACACACACGTTACGAATGCCAAAGTAATAAGCTAACCACAAATAACTGCAAACTCAAATAATTTGAGTAAAAGTGTCAATAAGTTAACATATTGGATATTTATAAGCTGAAGCTTGTGAGTGATAATTTCAAAACTATTGAAGGCAGCCGTGCGTTAAATTTAAGAAGTCAACTCTTTTATTGAAATAATATTTCAAAATGCATAAGAAGCATATCAATGTAAAAGCCACTATCCTACAATCTCTCATTGGCCTTAGGTGCTGGATCACGCCAAACACACAAAATACACCATAAAGAATGAGTAAAAAAAGCCTTTGCCGAATTAAGAAGAATTGTGAAGATTACAAATTTACAAGATCTAAAATTTCAGCTGAAGGATCCATCATAAGTTCACATACTTATATTTCAATCTTTTCTTATGTATCGCCAATAGATCTTCTTAACACATCTACACAATAACTATAATTAACAATGCTGAATTCCATTAAAACCAATCATATTACTGGAATTTCTTATTCAACTCAATGAAGAAACACACATCGATTTACAGACTTTCATATATATATATATATATATAAACTACTCTTTTCAAACTTACGTACAGAAAAATACATGATTTTACAAGGGAAAAAAACCACGCACAGATCTGCAAATAATACAAACTTCTGTTGAAAAAAAGAAAAAGTAATCGAGAAACTAGAAATACTCACCAGAGCCATGGCTTCACAGTAGCAAATTGTTCACCCTTTATAACGAAATCAATCTGAAAATCAACAAATAAACCAAAAACTTTTTGAAGCCTCCAAAAATTTTATGACAATAACTAACGTACAAACCCAATAAGCAATTATAATCGTCAATACAGATACATGAGAAATAGATCAGAAAAGATTTGCTAGAAAAAATAGAAGATAAACGGATTACCTGTAAAGAGTGTGAGAAGCCGACTGGGCGCAAGCAGAGAGTGTAGATTGTGTGATAGAAGGAGGTTTAGGGTTTCTTGGGAAAATGTGGTGGCTATATAGTTGTGTACATCGGCTGGAGAAATGAGGTCCCTAATATTTTAATGCATATTTCACTTTAGTTCTAAACCTTGAAAATGGAGCATTTTGGTAGTACTTTGATCCATATGTATCAGAAAAGCACTGAGTTATCGAGACACTGGTTGAGCTAATGGACGGGTATTTGGCTGAACCAAGTGGTCATTATTAGATACACTAAAATAAAAAAAATATTTTTAAAATAGGAAAATCATACAATTTATTGAATATTGTTATTATTCTGTATATTTCAAAATATTTGATTCATTATTTCATTTTATTTGCTTGCTAGACGTAGGGGTGAACACGGTTTAATTTGGACGATTTGTGACAAATTTTCAAATCAACCCACTTCAATTTCTAAACCAAACAAATCCAAATCACTTTTCTATTTAGTTCACTTTAAGCCACGGTTTAAGGAAAAAAAAAATTAACATATATCCAATAAGTTAAATCATAAATATTAGTATAAAATTTCATATTAAAACATAAATAGTAACATTACAAATATGTCAATTATCAAGATTATTTTTACATTTTCATTTCTACTTCACAGTGTGAAATTTATCCGAATATCGAGATCATTTATAATTGTACTACTAGATATATTATGTGATACTTTTACTCCAATGGAAATGTTTCTCCAATCTAAATAGGTATACAATTTTTTTTAAAATTTACTATTTGAATTTTTAAATCATTATGTTATATTAATTTGCATACTTTCCACTAGAAATGTATCTTTTGTTAGACTAGTTGCTCAAATAATAATATTACGAGCTCAATTTTTCGATTACTCAATCGAGATTATTCGTCTTGACAATACTGGTGGATTTATATCACAAGCATTCGATAATTGTTGCATGCCAATGGAATTGTTATTCAACATTCAGTTACGCATGTACATACAAAAAATGGTTTATCCGAGTAATTTATTAAACGACTACAACTTATTACTAGACAATTACTTATAAAAACAAAACTCTCAACTTCTATTTAGGATCATGTCATATTATATATTACGTCATTGGTCCGTATTAGACCAACTGACTATTATCAATATTCATTTTTGTAACTGACATTTGGTAATGAACCTAATATTTCTCATCTACGAATTTTTTGTTGTACTGTCCAAGTCCATATTTCACTCCCACAACGTACTAAAATTGGTCTCCAACTAAAACTTAGGATTTATATAGGTTTTGATTCACCATCTATTATTAGGTAGCTTGAACATTTAACGGGTGATTATTTACTATACATTTTGCAAAGTGTCATTTTGATGAAATGATTTTCCCAACTTTGGGAGTTGAAAAACTATATCCTGAAAAATAAGGTAAAATTTATTGAAATTAAACAACTCTATCTCACTTTAATCTCCCACGGCAATCAATGTGAGTAAGAGGTTGAAAAAATCATTTATTTGTAAATAGTTGAAAATTAATTATTAGATATATTTGTTAACACAAGAAAAGTGACAAAATCATATATATCCGCGGAAAATATTCTAGCAGAAATTGATATATGTGCAGGAAAATCTACTATAGCAAATGAATTTTAAATACGCCGGAAACGTGTTCGATCAATTGGTTTAAAAGATTATGTACCTCGAAAAAGAAAAGTGCAAGAAAAAAATCAACTAAAAACTTCAAAAGATGTAATATTAGAAAAGAGTGATCAATCAAATATTGAAAATATGATTCCTGAATAATCACAAGTGTCCCAAAATAATGAGATTTCAATAAATTATATGTTATCTCATAAATTATAAGAACGAAATAATATTGTTATAGACGATATTTTCGCTTTTAACGTGACTTTCGATATTATGCAAAATGAAAATCCCGAACCACAATTTATTAAAGATTGTCAACATAGAAATAATTGGCCAAAATGGAAAGAAGATATACAGACAGAATTAAATTCCTTAGAGAAACGAAAGATATTTGGACGCGTAATTCGAACACTTAAAAATGAAATCCAAGTAAGATACAAATGAATTTTTATATGATAGAGAAATGAAAATATTGAAATTACAACAAAACCTGACTCGTTGCTCAAGGTTTCTCATATAGACTTGAAATTAATTACTTTTAGATTTTTAATTAGTTTGATTGTGTCACAAATGCTTGTAATGCTCCTTATGGATGTAGTAACTAGATATTTGTATAGTTCACTTGATAATGACATACATATGAAAGTCTCTGAAAGACTTAAAGTGCTCGAAACAAACGATACATGCTCGAGAATTATGTTCTCAATTAAATTGTAAAGATTATTATATGGATCGATACAATTCGACGCACGTGGTATAATCGTCTTAACAGATATTTATTGAAGGAGGGTTATGAAAATGACGATATTTGTCCATGTGTTTTCATAAAGAAAACAACTATTGGATTTGTAATGTCGCAATTTATATTGATTATTTAAATTTAATTGAAACTCTTAAATAGCTCAATAAAATTGCAGATTATTTGAAAAATGAATTTGAGATGAAGGATTTGGGAAAAATCAAATCTTGTCTCGGATTGCAGATTGAACATTTCCTAAAAGTATTATTTAATCGCCAATCTACATATACAAAAAAGTCTTAAAATATTTTTATATGAATAATGCACATCCATTAGCATCATATATGATTATTCGGTATTTGATGTGCAAAAAAGATCTATTTCGTCTACTTGAAGATGGAGAAAAAGTTCTTAGTCCTGAAGTACTATATTTTAGTACAATTGGAGCATTAACCTATCTTGCAAACTGCATTCGATCCAACATAATTTTTTTTTTTTTTAAATCTCCTTGCAAGATATAGCTCTACACCAATTCCAAGATATTGGAATAGTATTAAACACATTTTTCGTTACCTGAAATGTACTATTGATTTGTGATTATTTTATTCTCAAAATTCGGGATTTGCTTTAGTATGATATGTAGATGCAGCTAATCTCTCTAATCCATATAAAGCTAAATCACAAATAGGATATGTGTTTATACGTGGAGAAACAACTATATCATAGAGATCTACGAAGCAATCATTAATACCAACATTCTCAAATCATTCTGAAATTATAACAATCCATGAGCAGGTCGAGAATGTGTATGGTTAAGGAACATGACCGATGATATCCAAGTATCATGCGGATTAACTTCAATAAAAGATAATCCAACAATTTCGTATGAAAACAATGTTGCTTGAATTGCACAATTCAAAGGAGGTTATATCAAAAGTGACGACGAAGCATATTTCTTCAAAATTCTTTTATATACATAAGCTTTCGAAAAATGACGATATTGATATTCAACAAATTCGCTCAAATGACAACGTGACTAATTTATTCACAAAAGCACCGTCAACGTCTATATTCAAGAAATTGGTTTACAAGATTGAAAGGCATCATCTCAAAGCTCTTCAGTAATTTTCATTAGAGAGAGTAGCTGTACTTTTTTTCCTTCAATCAAGTTTTGTTCTACTGAATTTTCTTGATAAGGTTTTAATGAGATATCATTTTCTTTATACTCCAAAATATTTACAATTACTGTACTCATTCTTTCCTCAGTTTGATTTTTTTTCACTGGATTTTTATTAAACGAAGTTTTTAATGAGACGGTTATTATGCAAATAATCATCAAATGGGGAGTGCTGTAAAATAATGAGATAATTTTTTTATGATTATTTAATATTATCACGATATATAGATAAGTTTTATCTAATTTAGCGAGTCTGTCTTATTTCAATTGTAACTCTTATTTTAGACCCTATAAATACATGTCTTGATTTTCAATAAAATAAACACAGTGTTGGCTCTTATATTCTCTTCTATTTTTCATAACAATGTAGTTGTCTTTTTTTATAAATAAATGAAGGTCATTATGTTTAACTATAAAATTTGACTACGAGAAATTTATAAATTAATTAGAAATTCATTCAATTAGCAATTACTTGTTAAAGTTAAAAGCACGAATAAGCATGTAAAACAGCTTATCAAGTGACAACTAGATTACTTCGACATGCATTGCATTCGATAGACAGACACTTATTCACGGATAGGTCTCAAATCGTTTTTTGACTCCACATGTAACGAAGTCTAACCTATAACATCGAACTTCCCACCTTTGCCCCGAGTGGTAGAAGGGCTTGAAACCTATTAATAATGTTTAGATCTTATTGGTCACTCGAGTTCGAGTGGATTGCATTGTTGATGTAACAGTGGGGTCATAGATGTGAGTTTGGAACCAGTTTCAAATATGTTGACTCTCTGAAAAAAAATCCAATTTAGAAAATGGTTGATGTTGCTATTGTCGATTTTATATTGCCTTTGTTTGTGAAGGAGGCTTGAGATGTTTGCTGCGGCCGATTATGTTTCTTGAAGGCAAACATCCCGAATACTGTGATTTTGAGGACCCACGGACTACGGTCATGGAAATTGATATAGCTTAAATGATTTTTGATCGCGTTTTCCACATATAGCACCATTTAAAAATGATTAGATAGTGATGTTGGGGCTTTGCGGTGCTTTTCGGAGGAAAGTATGACTTCCGACAAGGGTGGATTGTCCGAAGAGCATCTTATAGAGCCTTTTCTCGCATTATGATTCTGATGATCCCTTAAAAGAAAGAAAATCTCCCCTTTTTTATGACTCAAATGTCCGAGTTTCGTCCCACTAATCTTGAAAAGTGGTGGCCTTCCACCTTGGTTTACCACTCGAATAAGTCTGAATGCTGTCACAACTTATAAGGAAAAATCCCTTAGGTGGATACATGCAACTAAAATTGAGTAACAAATAGAGCTATTTTTACTATGATCAAATAGTATGAATATTGATTTATTAGTGAGTTTTAGGGTTGTAGTATTTTCTCATAAATTTGAGATCTATTGAGATCATGTGAATTAGATCGATTGATTGCACCAATATTAGGACCGTAAATAGATTAGATATATATTAGATATGTCCATATTCAATCCAATAAGAATAATTATCCGATCTGATAATTCAGTGAATATTTAATTGTTAAATTCATATTCGATTGGCTATGTTATCGAATATTTGATCCAATAATCCAATCCAAAATTGAAGAAATTAAGAAGATACAAATTTTATATTAGTCAACCTCTAAACCCTTGAGTTAAAAGACTTGAAATTAATTTTTTACTCGATTATTGGCCCACCTATTTTTAGATTGTAATTCCTATGATATTCTAGTGAGCATCCAAGGTAGGAGGTGGGAAGTGAGAAGTTGGGAACAATAAAAGCAACTCCAACTATTGGCCCTTTGATTGTTTAATATTTTTAATCTTATTTTAATTAATAAAAAAATTTAAAACTCCCCATATATTTCAATTAACAATACTATATAATTTTATTATTTTAAAATTATGTGTAAAGTATAATTCAAGTTTCAAAATGAAAAAAAATAAAATTATATGTAATAAATTTTGCAATAATAAATATAGTATATTATTATAACAAATCGGATCGGACTGACATATATCCATATTTGTTTCATTAAGTTAACGGATTATCGAATTCAAATCTTGTTTGGGTCACTGGACTGAGACCCAAAATCTAATCAATTGATAGCCTTAACCAATCTCAACGTATTTCCTTATTTATTTAATTTTAAAAAATTTAACAATGCAATGTTGTAAGCTAAAATAATAAAGAATTAATTTGCTTGTAAATTTGACAATGTGTGGGATGTAAATATCCTTTCCATTGATTTCGAGAACAATTTTTTTTCAAATCAATGGGCGTCTGCATTATTTATGATGTGCATTGGGGTTGAGATTACGGCACGTATGTTAAAAGTAAATAATACTTTTTATTATATTGTTTTTCTTCGTAGAACTCAATTTAACTTATATTTTTTGAAGTTCACAGTGTGAAAAAACTTTACATCCCAATCTTTCGAGTAGTATGAAATATTGACTCCTCAACCTATTTACCGTGGTAAGATTGGATCTCTACGTGATGAGAATTTGTAGTAGATATTTAAAATTGTAGATAACTTTCCCGTAATCAAAGTTGGAGGGCTCCCATGCGATTTTCTCTTGTCATTTTTAGTCAAATGGGACCCAATCTCACATATTTAAATATGTTAGGGAATTATGCCCTTGGAGCCTAAAGGTGTGAAATTGTTTTCACATTACATGTCCTAATTTTTCGTACTTCAAAATTCATTAATTTTATTGCGCCCATATTTTATGAAAATTAAATTAAATTTTTAGTAAATTTTGATAAAAATTTATTAAATATATAATTGAAAAATTAAGAGATTCACTGGCGAAGGGAAGGGGGGGTTCACTTGACAGTTGCCCCTAACTTTTGGGAAATTTTGTTTTTGTTTTTGATTTTTTTTTTTATGTTTTTGTCAAAATCACAACAGATCCAACATTTTCTCTCACTCTCTTGAGACTCTCCCTCATTCCTATTATCAAGATTCTAATCGTACTAATTCTTCAAAATTTGTGTATAATTTCCCCAACACTGCAAAGTCACTATCATTACGACACCGCCGATCTCATTTGCCACTGTAATTTTGGCGCCACATTCACTTGCCGGACCTCCAAGCACGGTCAACTTAAGTCATGTTGTCTTTGAAAATTAAAAGGTGACTAATAGGTCGACGACAAGAACTTATAATTTCAATTTTTTTATTTTTTAATAAAATATAAAGTGGTAGACAAAATGAATTTGAAAACCTCGATTTGAGCCCCATTTTTGTGCCCAAGTGCATTTTGTAATAGTGCGTGGTTAAAAGTAAGAATTTTTTTTTTGAATTTACATGTAAAAATATTTTATGAGAGAATGCGTAGTTGAAAATGAGTTTTTAAAAAAATAGGGACCAAACATAGGCTCATTCTGTCCGTTTTATGTTTACGAATGATTTTTAAATTTTGTATATTAAATTGTGTCAAATTGATTTGAAATGATTTATTTTATATAGAATAATTTTTAAATTGTGTATATAAAATGAGTCTACAACGATTATATCAAATTTGAATTACATTTATTAAATTGTGTTTGTTTGAATTGATTATTAGTATTAAATATTGGTTGAATGTTTGTCCATCCTATTACTTGAAATGATTATTAATTATGAACAAATTTTTAAACGTAAATATGTATTTTATTATGATGAGAAAAATATTAATGAAAGTAATTTTTGAAAAAAACTGATGAAAATGATGTTGGAGATGAAAGCAATAACGAAGTTGGTAATGAAATAAATGTGGAGGAAGAAACTAATGAAATTAGCCTCTGTTTAGCCTCCATTATTTAAAATTTAAATGGTTGGAATAGTGTTTTTTCCCAAAAATGTGTGGTTTAAAAATAATTTATTTTAGGATTACATATAATATTATTTTATTAGGAGAATATATGATTGATAAGAAAAGAAAAAAAAAGAATTATAATTTTAAATGAGGTTAAACATGGGCTAAATTAATTTTGGAGACGTTATGGTTGAAACTAATATCGAGAATGTTAAGAATGAGAATGCGTTGAGAATCACTGTTAAAATATCAAATATTTTTATGTTTTTTATAATTTTTTTACAAATTTGATTTTGGCCCCCCAACTCAAATTTTTTCCATCCATCCACGGTGGAACTCATAAAATATGAATTTAAAATTATTTATTGATTTTAATTGTACATTTTTTTTTAATGAAAAAGTCTTATTTTCTTATAATTAATTGATAGGACTTTTCTCCCACTCTAACTGCAAGTGCTCAAAATCTCCGGCCGACACCGAAAGTGCGTAACAGATAAAAAGTCGAATTCTACTTCACGCCACTACATTTGATCCCGAGCAAATAATCCGGAAAAAGGAAAAAATTACTGAGCGATGAGCAGTAAAATCACAATAGGGAGATCTCGGCAGTTTTTTATTTTTTATTTTTCGGTATTTCTTCTTCGATCAATTACAGGTTTGCCTTCTTTTCAACTAAGCAACTGTATGTGTTAATTGCAAGTAATTTTTCTAAAACATGGTATTTTTTTGTGAACTTTGAGATTTTTATTTGTATCACTGTTAAGGTTTTTTTTTTTTTTTTAAAATTCCCCGTAAATCTGAAATATAGATCGAACATAGATTTCCTTCCAAAGTTTATGCGTGACTAATTCCTAATTTTATTGTATTAGTTTTATATTTGACATCAATTTTTAGTTTTGCTTTGACGTTTATCTAGTTGTAGCTTTTCGTGGAAATCGCATATGAAAAAATTGAAAATCTTTATGAATTATGGGTGCACAGTACCGTGAATATCTGCCACTATCCGTTGTTTCTATTATTTGAACTCGATTTTCTCAAAATGTAGACAGAATCAGGGGTAACGTCTTTTAAATTTCAAACCTCTTGTTTTCCTGACGATTTTTTAGCATTTTTAACATTTTAACTTATTGTTTTGGGTACTGTTGCTGATATTGTTGGTATCATTTCGATTTTCATTATTTAGATAAAGATTGATTTGATAGTTTAACCAATTAATTGTAATAGACTAATTTATCAAAAAATTGAGCTGTTCTTCGATTTTGTGGTAACATTTGTCTTCAAATTTATATTGTTCATAGCCTTTTTGTTCTTTTGTATTATAAACATCTAGTCCCTCTTAACACAACTACTAATGACGGATAAAATCTTAAGCTTTATAGCTGAAATAATCCAATGATAATTGGAATCAAGGATTTCCTTTATGGTCCATGTTAAATACTGGAGAATCATTTGCACAGGGAAAGGAAATGGATTTTTGTTACAGTTTCAGTGCATGCTATAAACTAAGGATCTTCTCAACACAAGTTTTATCTTAGTCATTTTTATTATTAAATATTCCATTTAATTAGGAGTAATAAATTGAATGCCTACGATGTATTTGTAGGACTGGCAGACAGCTCATCAACATCAAATTCCAAGAATGCGAGTAAGAAATCATCTAGTAGATCTATCGGATTGGAAATATTCCTTATATGCCTTGGGCTGTTGGCCGCGATTGCATTTGCTGTTTTCTTATTCAAGCTGTGGCAAAGGAAAAAGAGAGAGGAGCAACATGCACGTCTTCTAAAGCTTTTTGAAGAAGATGATGAGCTCGAAGTCGAACTTGGTATCCGTGATTGAGATTGGATTTTCTTGTTGTTTATTCAGATGTAATTAGTGGAGGTTCAGTGCAATGACTCTCTTTTCATCATGTTGTAGATGCTCCTACTTTTGATGTTATTCACGAAAGGCAAGTTTCTTGCATTTTAAATTTCTACAAGCGTATTTCGATTTATGGATTTAGTCGTTGTAATGTTTGAAGTTGCTCAAATTGTTCAAAATATTTTACATATGATAAAAATACCAAGGTCTTCACTGTAATTACATGGTTCGCCTACACATGAAATGTAGCGATGCGACAATAAGGAACTCATTTCCATCTCCTGCCACCAAATAAATAAAACAAATAAGAATAATAACCCTGTCTGTATTTTGCTCTATGTTAAAATGCATTGCTTGTGAATCTCAAACGTGCTTCTGGTTATGGTAACATGCACGTGACTTCAATCTTGAGTAAGGATGTAGAGTTGTGACTACAGCCAGGACTGATACATCGTAAGTGAATGTCTTGACTGTTTAAACTCCTTTTTTTTTATAGTGGATATGAGGTTCTTGAGTTATCCTAAGTTCATACCAGTCATCAAAGTTATCAATGTGTTATCTCCTGTTGTACGTTGCGGAAGGACATTTAAACTCTTTCTTTAGCTTGTTAAACATACATGCTCGTTATGCGGTTTTCACTTGTTTTATTTGTTTTGTCACGAATTGATCATTCTCTTCACTTTTTTTCGAGCTTTACATGTTCATTAAAGCAAATTAGTTAGCTACTGATGGTAGGTTTGGAAAGACAGAATACATGCAATTCCACTTCACTAATAGTAGGAATAAATAAGGATAATAACAGACTACAGAGTTAATATAGTAACTTGTTGTCTCTAGAAGTGATTATTTTTGGTAGTGAGGTTCGATTATTAACAAAGAAAGAGGAACTGAAGACGAGGTAGTGCACAAAATTAGAACGCTTTGAACGCAATGGAAAGTGTTGCACAATTCTGTGATAGAAAGATTTTGGAAAGTTGAAAGATCAGTTCTGTAGTTTCGCGATAAACCTATTATCCTTATGGTCCCGAGTGTTTGGCTGTGAAATAACAAAAATTCATAAAATTATTGTAGCAGAAATAGGATTATTAAGATGGATGGGTGGACGTACTAAACTAGACAAGACAATAAATGAGAATATACAGCATCGAATTAAATGAGAGACGACCAAGGTGGTTATACTTGTTGAAGTTGTTGCTTTGGATAATAAAATGAATTGATATAGCCAACCCAAATATATTTTGAGAACCAGGTTTTATTTTTCATTATTGTCATTGCTTGTACAAAAACCAATGCCCATCTCGAGGAGGTTCTGCGAGCTTTACGTGTTACATTGAAAAAAATTAGATAGCTGCTGGTGGAAGGGTTCTGTTTCTTGTGGCAAATGCCTGCTTATTTTGTTTAATCACGAAGTTTTTTCGCAATCATACAATCAACACACTCGACTCAACATCACCACTTCAAATGGAGACTTTCCCCATCTCTCAAGTCGTGCTATTAATTGTACCATCAACTATGCAAGTCCATTGGCCCTCACCACTTCAAATGGAAACGTTCCCCATCTTTATGTTGTGCTCTTGTACCATCCTGTCTCACTTCAAACGGACACTAATGTTGTCCATGGAATCCCACACTTCAAATGGAAGCAAGTGTTGTTTATTATACTGCCGAATTTGCCTTGCTGGATTTTTTATTCTTATATGTAAATCTTAACCCTTATTTGACATACATTTTTTCAAAATATATTCTTTCAAAATTCATTTTCAACCTCACGCCCTTCAATAAAACAATATTTATCATCACATCAATAACTTTTTCTTAATTTTTAACCACATATTTCTCATCATATCATTATTTAAAATACATTATTTCCTCAATAATATCCATCAAACACCCCCTTAAGGCGCACAATGAAAACTTCCAAGTTGTAATGGGAGCAAAGATAAGAATTTCCAGCTAAACTCTTGTTTGGCACAAAATGCACAATTGAATTAAAACAATAATAAATAAAAAGTAAACTAGCCAACAAATGTCACGCCGCATTAAAAGCAAAACTTCATGTTTATAACAGATAAAACTGTGTTCCCAGATTAATCTCTAAAGCCAAATTGAGGAAGACAAAATACAGGAACACGAGTAACAAAATAAGTTATAACAATCTTAAAAGTACGTAATTTATCTAAAAGACAAGCTCATGAGGTTTCACTCCAGCCTTTAGAGAGAATCTTGCACCCAAATAGAACTTCAATTCTGGAACACACTCGATAGCTTTTAACAAATCTGAATCAACAGCTTTCTGGTCATCTTTCTTCTCTGCTGGGAGCACATTCTTCTCCTACATTACAGAGAATGTCAAACCAACGAATAAAATAAAAACCACAAAAAATAACAGGATAATTATATTTTCCAAGGCAAACCTCTTTTTCTGCCTCAAAGAATTCACTTTCGCCCTTCTTCTTCTTTTTCTCAGAGTGCTTAGCAAAGTATTGGTCATTGAACATCTCCACATTCACTCCAGAGATGTCAACCTTTGTTGATGTAGCAACAACATAGGCCTGGTTGACGCGTCTTAGAGGAACACCATTGATCTTGAATGGTCCTAGAGCGACAATTAAATAAAAATAATATAATTGCAATGCAGCAGAAGGTAATTCAAAGAGAGCTATCTCTGTATGAATTACTAGTTGATCAAAGAAATAACTATTGCAACAAGTACATTATGAGTGCACAGCAGGAGATGAAGGACAGAATTCCGTTAAGGTATAAAATTTGAGTAGCAAACAACCTTGAAAGTTGTACTTCAATCACAAGCTAGATAATCATGGCCGAACACAAACTACTATATTTTAGCTTGATTGCAAAGGGCGGCTAAAATTTGGCCTATACAGCCTTGAAGATTGCATATAAGATAAACACATTATGAAAAAACTTCACGACCACATTTTTGATAAAGCTTGGCATCATCATGTGATTTGTCCTAGGAATTGAGGAATTCAATAGATATTTTTTTAAAAACAGCCTAAGAAACCAAAACAGAAGCAAAAGTAAAACTTACGCTGATTAAGATACTATTAATCTCATTGAGAAACGAGTTCCGATTCAGGCTTCTAACAGAAGATCACATAACTAGAATGCCATGGCTAATTGGGATACCTTCAGGTTATCTTATTAGTCACCATCATAGTGGCAAAACATGACTTGATAAAAAGGGATATCATTTAGTTATGCCATACAGTATTTCAAGAATTCTTTGAACCTAGTAAATGAATTTCTCATGGCTAAACCCAGGAGACTGGCAGAGAACCTGCTCCACAAGGAGCTAGGATATGAAAACGCCCTCTTCCAACTAGTGGGTGTTTGGTCAACAAAATAAAGTTGCTTCAGCCACAGCATTAAGAAGGGCTCTTTCTGAGACAATTTTAAATCACTTGGGTCATAGCAAGCATTCTTTACAGCTCAAGCCAATATTAGTGAATCGTCACAAGAAGGAAAATAAAAATACAAATAATGTTCACATGATTTAATGCCAATTAACACACAGGAGCATATTCAAATAAAAACTAAGATAATCATGTAACATGCATACTTCATTGCATGGATAATAACATTTGCACAATGGTTTTTCTAAACACAATTCACATTTTTATTTATAATTGTAGCACTGACAGGACGATCTGGGTTAGGGATGGAAAATCCCTATTGGTTTTCGCTCAACAAACAATAAATTAGCAGCAAATATTTATAATATGCATTCACATAGAACTAGCTAACAAAGCATATATATATACACACTAACCAGTAACAAGCAACAATCCAGAAGCAAGCTGCTTCAGGAAAACAACACGTTTCCCCTTAAATCTTCCAGTCAATATAATCAAAACTGTCCCTGGAGTAATGCTTGCTCTACACCCAGAAACATAAAAAGAAAAAAAAAATTGATCGTAAACTGGACAAATTATAACCTACATCTCAATTTAAACAAAAGACAAACAAAATAAGCAAATCTGAATAGTACCTCAGTTTTGTGGGTTTGTGCTTGCGCTTGTTGGAAAGAGGCTTCTTGACATCATCAGCAGGGTAGAATTTGGGAGCCTTCTCGGCGGCTGGCTCAGCTGCTACAGATTTCTTTTCGTGAGTTGGGAATTTGCCTCCGTTCTTGGCCTTGATAGCCCAGAGTCCCCTCTTGTGGTACATCTGGGAACGCGAGTGCTTCCGGACACCACGGATCAATTCCGGGTTACGGGTCACTCTCGGAGTTTTGGGCGCCATTTGAGATGAAATATGTGTAGCGTGACTTGGGAGGTGAGGAGAGCAAACAAGAACAAACCTAAATGCAGGGAACAGTGTATATATTGTATATAGACCTGTGTTGTAAAACCCTAGTTTGATTATGGCCTTGGGCTTTAATTTATTGGGCCCAGAAAACGAGAAAATCGGTTATATGGGCTGGTCTGTTCTAATGACACAAATAGCCTAGTATAGTTTAGGAACTTAAATTTTAACGATAAATTTCAATCATGATTAACAACAAATATGGCACTTTCATGTAACAACAATAAATACCATTGATTTTAAACATGTATATCGCATCACAGTCCTAGAGGGATGTCATTTAAGGATGTTTATCTAACTTAATTCGATAAATTTTTAATTGGAAAGAAAGAATTAATTTTCACATCCCTTTTTTGAATTAATACAAGGCATTGTGTGCTGACTGACACGGACTCTTACGATTGGGTCTAGCACGTCTCTTTAGTAGGGATAGGTTATATCAAACTTGAGCCATAATTTCAAGTGTTAAATATAGACAATCTAACATCATTCAAATTTATACCTACGGAGTTGTGAATTACTTAGGAAAAGACCAAAATGTGAAAACAAATAAGATTTAGCTCCTATTTGATGGGGATTAAAATCGAATTTTTAGTAGATTTTGATAAAATGAATGAAATGCGTAATTGAAAATTTGTAAATCTCATAATATATATGATTAAAATTAATTTTTAACTTTGACTAATACTAAACGTGCTTAATCTTTCAAGAATTTTTTTGAAAACAAGTCTTGTTTTGGGACTTTTATCTAGCATGATTTCATAATTAATAATTATTTATCAGCAAATTTTGTATATGAAAGATCTTATTAATAAATCATTTTCATTATTAAGGATGGTGTCAGGACTTGATCGAGTAGGTAATTATGCAATTTTTATTATTTTTTTTAAATTCCAAGACTACACATAATACTACATTAAATAAAATCAAGCTCCTAGGATCTCCAGTAATCGTTTCACATGAGAGGCCATAAATTTTCCCAAATCACAGTAACCTTCACACTATCAAATTCACCAACGGTTACCATCTTCACTATTTTATTTATTTAGAATCAAGCCAGTGAATAAATCAACTCGTCTTGATTTAAAATAAATAAAAGAAGTGCAATTTATTTAAAAAGAAATAGGAAAATTCCAAAAATCAGTCAAGGCAATCGCCCCACAAGACAAGAATCCTAACAGTAGATGTAAAATCTCAATGATCAGAACCCCTTCATATAGGATTATTTTATTACAGTATACGTCAAAGAGGCATTGCATAGGTAAACCTCATTAAAGGCACGTCATCGGGAATGGATTCAATCAGCGGACTCCCCTCGCCACCTGGATTGAAGATGGTCCCTCGTTTCAACTGCTGAGCGAAACGAG
>CAIGRB010020008.1:11103-33562 GCA_903798255.1 Fraxinus quadrangulata | reverse complement strand
ATTTCAATTCAGTAAGGCGTGCCCGCGCCTTAAGTAAATTTCACTTATACGGTATTTATTCTACATATCCAGTACTTAATTAGTAAATTCGATATTCTGTTTCGTGAAGCTTGTCCAACAAACTTAAAACAGATTCGATTAAAGACAAGTTTTCATTTGATTTATTGGAAACTAATATATTTGTTTCATTTTCAGAAATGGCAACCGATTCCACCAATATGGATGTTTCACAATCTGTGGCTACTCAAACTGTTGCTCAGACTGTGGCTAAAGTGCGAAGTCATGTTGTGAGCCAACTCATGGCTACTGTTCCTGTTAATTATGGTGAAAAATCAGAGAAATTTAAGGGTTTGAATTTCAAGAGGTGGTAGCAGAAAATGTTATTTTATCTGATCACCTTAAATCTTGCGAGATTCTTAACTGAAAGTGTTCCAAAACTCAATGAGGGTGAGGGAGCTATTCAAGCCATCAGTGCACTTGATGCTTGGAACAATTTGGATTTTCTATGTCGAAACTACATTATAAACAGTTTAGTAGACTCGCTATACAATGTGTATAGTACTATGAAAACTGCTAAGGAGCTATGTGAGTCTTTAGACCGAAAATATAAAACTGAGGATGTCGGTGCTAAAAAGTTCATTGTCGGCAGATTCTTAAATTATAATATGGTGGACTCCAAAACAGTAATCAGTCAAATGCAAGAACTCCAAGTGATTCTTCATGAAATTCATGTCGAATGGATGATATGAATGAAACTTTCCAAGTGGCTGCAATTATTGAAAAATTGCCCCCCGCGTGGAAAGATTTCAAGAATTATTTGAAACACAAACGAAATGAAATGAACGTTGAAGAACTTATTGTCAGATTTCGAATTGAAGAATACAACAAGAGTTCTGAAAAGAAGTTATTCAATTTTAGTGTCGCTAAAGCCAATATTGTGGAACATGGTCAAAGTAATAAGAACTACAAAAACCAAGGTTGGACCATCCGGTGGAAAAGGGACCAACCTGGGAACGAAAAGGGGCATTTCTAAGAAGAAATTTCAAAGAAAGTACTTTAATTGTGACAAAGTAGGCCACAAATCTTCGAAGTGCGGATTGCCAAGAAGCAAATGTAGTTGACTATATTGCACATGATCTGTTGAAGATGAATCTCGCAGCCTTCATTTCTGAAGTGAACGTGGTGGGTTCAAATCCAAAAGAGTGGTGGATTGACACCGGTGCTACAAAGCATGTGTGCTCTGATAAAGAGCTGTTTATGGCTTTTGAAGCAATTGAAAATGGAGAGAATTTGTTTATGGGAAATTCAGCAACTTCTAAAGTTAAGGGACAAGGCAAGGTGGTTCTAAAGATGACTTCGGGAAAAGAACTGACTCTTAACAATGTGCTATATGTGCTGAAAATTCGTAAGAACCTAGTGTCCGGGGCGCTTTTGAATAAGCATGGTTTCCATATTGTATTTGAGTCTGACAAAGTTATTTTGTCAAAAAGTGGAATATTTGTCGAAAAATGTTATGTTTTCGATGGTATGTTTAAACTCAATGTAATTGTTGTTAAGCCAAAAATGAATAAAGTAAACTCTTCTACTTACTTGCTTGAGTCTTCCAATGTGTAGCATGGTAGATTAGGACATGTTAACTATAATACTTTACGTAGATTAGTTAACTTGAATTGTATAACCACGTCTCATATTAATTCCAAACATAAGTGCAAAATTTGTGTTGAGGCAAAATTGATAAGGTCATCCTTTAAATCAATTGAACGGAATATAGAACCACTTGATTTAATTCACATTGGTATATGTGATTTAAAATTTGTACAAATAAGAGACGGTAACAAGTACTTCATTACTTTTGTCGACGATACCACAAAATACTGTTATGTATATTTGCTAAAATGTAGGGATGAAGCGATAGAAAAATTTATTCTCTATAAAAATGAAGTTGAAAATCAATTTAATAAGAAAATTAAGGTGTTGAGAAGTGATAGAGGTGGTGAGTATGAAGCTTTGTTTGCTGAATTATGTGCACAACACGAAATCATACATGAAACCACTGCACCTTATTCATCGCAATAAAATGGTGCTGCTGAAAGGAAAAATCGCACCTTAAAAGAAATGATGAATGCAATGCTAATAAGTATTGGATTACCTCAGAATATGTGGGGAGAAGCTATGTTGTCAGCAAATTACCTTCTAAATAAGATGGCTCAAAAGAAAATGGAAAAGACCCCTTATAAGTTATGGAAAGGAAGAAAGTCTTCCTATAAATACTTACGAGTGTGTAGGTATTTTGCTAAAGTGGCTGTCCCAACACCAAAGAAGGTGAAGATAAACCCGAAAACTGTAGATTGCATCTTCATTGGATATGCACATAATAGAGTGCTTATCGGTTTCTTGTGTATGAATCTAAAATCTCAGATATACACAAAACACGATAATAGAATCGAGAAATGCTTCGTTCTTTGAACATGTATTTCCATACAGGTCCAAAGAAGAAGCAAACTTTTCTAAATGGACATATGAGACTATGATTGAAAATAGTTAGGACCAAGAACTAGAAGAGGAAGTTAAGGTTGAACCAAGACGTAGTAAGAGGAAAATGATAGAAAATCTTATGGTCCAGATTTATATGCCTGAAAGTGAACTTTAAAGCTATAAAGAAGCTGTGAACTCCTCAGAAGGACCTCAATGGAAAGATGTCATTAAAAGTGAAATAGATTCCATTTTGCAAAATCAAACGTGGGAGCTAGTGGATCTTCCTCCAGGAAGTAAACCACTAGGCTACAGATGAATTTTCAAACGAAAAATGAAAGCAGATGGAATTATTGAAAAGTATAAGGCTAGATTAGTAATAAAAAGTTACGGACAACGGGGAGGCCTTGATTACTTTGATACATATTCTCCAGTAACGAGAATAACATCTATTAGGATGATACATGCGATTGCTGCTCTATGAAATCTTGAAGTACATCAAATGGATGTTAAGACTGTATTTTTAAATGGAGACTTAGAGGAAGAAATCTATATGGAACAACTCGAGGGGTTTTCATCTCTAGGGCAGGAAAAGAAAGTTTATAAATTGGTGAAGTCATTATATGGCTTGAAACAAGCACCAAAACGGTGGAATGAAAAATTTGATAATGTCATGATGGAATATGGATTTAAAATCAACGAGTGTGACAAATGTGTCTACATCAAAGACACTAAAAATGGTTGTCATCTTATATCTTTACGTTGACGACATGCTTATTGTTGGTAGCAATGATAAGATGATTAAATCCACTAAAGATATGTTAATTCAAGATTTAACATGAAGAATATGGGTTTAGCTGATGTTATACTTGGAATTAAAATTTCAAGAACATCAGATGTGCTTGTTCTAAGTTAGTCTCATTATGTGGACAAAATTCTAGAAAAGTTCAGTAAGGATGATACTGAAGTGGTTAAAACACCGATAGATATTAGTCAACATCTATCCAAGAACAAATGTGAAAGTGTATCTCAAGTAGAATACTCGAGAATTATAGGAAGTCTGATATATTTGATGAGTTGTGTAAGATTAGACATAGCCTACACAATGAGTAAAATGAGTAGATATATGAGTAACCCAGGAACTGATCACTGGAAGGGAGTAATAAGAGTAATGAGGTACTTGAGATATACTCGTAATTTTGGATTGCACTATACAAGATATCCAACGGTCATTGAAGGATATAGTGATGCTAATTGGATATATGATATAAAAGGTTCAAAATTCATGAGTGGATTTGTGTTCACATTTATAGGTGCAGCTATATCTTGGAAATCCTCCAAACAAACAGTGATAGCTAAATCCACTATGGAATCTGAGTTTATAGCTCTAGATAAAAGTGGTGAAAATGCTGAATGGTTGCGCAACTTCTTAGAAGATATTCCAAGATGGTCAAAACCTGTGCCAGCAATTTGCATATATTGTGATAGTCAATCAATATATTGTGTAATCATGTGTAGCATAGAGGCTCTCTCCACGTGCGCGCAAGGGAGTGCAAATCACGGACTGAAAGAGGCTTGGACCTTGAACTTGTGTGTGGGCGCGATCTGCGTACACGAATGTCGGACCAAATTGACCAGAAATTGGCCCCTGAAAAGAGCTTACGTTTTGCTAATTTCTTTTTTTTTTCAAGTGACTTTTCATTTTGAAACTGTTGAAACTCCTCTTGTAATTTTTTTTCTTCAAGAGCCTACCTAATTGGCAAGTTACCAATTTTATGAGCCTATAAGTGACTCGTTTTCCACTTTTCTCTATACACCCGAAAATCATCTGCATACAAAAAATTTCTGTCTGCATAAAGTCTTCATTCATTTCATCTTTTCAGTCTTGTCCAATGATATGGTTCAGACACAAAATTGGTTCGCTGGAGTAGTATCTGTAGTACTTGAAAACTACTGGTTCTACTGTTATATCCTGGGAAACAGAAGCTCAGTTTAGATTTCAAGCACAGACGGTAAGGGAGCGAATCCGTTTTAAGGAAACTGTGTTGAACACAGGCCTCGGAAAGTTTTCTTTTTATTTAACTTCTGCAAATGTTTTTATGCAAATCTATATTTTGCATATCTACTTACAATTTTATTACTTGTTATATTTTACTACAATTTGATACATAATAGAATCTGCTAAACTATTAAATCTGGTATGTATAATTGAATATGTTGTATTCATAGTTATTGAATTTGATAGTGCATATCCAGTAAGTGCATATCCTGTTAACGACAAATACGGTATGAGTCTTCCACTTATGGCAGAATTTCAATTCAATAAGGCGTGCCCACGCCTTAAATAAATTTCACTTATACGGTATCTATTCTGCATATCTCGTACTTAATTAGTAAATCCGGTATTCCATTTCGTGAAGCTTGTCCAACATGACCAATGTTGACTATTTTTCAAGGAACAAAAGGGTAACTTTACATTTTTTCTACCCTACCCTAAACCCAAAACCAAAACCACCAAAACACCTTCACCCACAACTAGCGACTGGCACCACCACACCCACCCAACTCCGACGCCACCTTACCCATCACCACCACCACACCATGCAATTATCTATAAATCTATCCATTTTTTCTAGAAATTCATTCATTTCTTCCTCAAATCAAACCTAGTTACAACAATTCTCCCGTCTCAACCCCTGCTTCCATCCATTTCATCATTGTTATATAAACTATTATATAAATTTCAGAAAACAATTTACACCTAAATATCTAACTGTGTGCAAAACTCATAATATCACCATCGCATATATGAAATGGACTAAATAAAATGACAGTATGGTTATAGAAAATAATTTCAAAAGCTAGAGTTCTTGGCCTTGCAGTAAAAGTAGGATCTTAAGTTTTCAATACCTCTTTCACAATTTCAAGTGAAGATACAACGATTGTTGAAGTTTCACCAAGCTTCGAGTGTATTAATGGTCCGTATATTTGTGCTAAATCTCTGAATCCAATAACAGGCAATTTCTTAGGACCAGTTTCTTAGAATTTTTGGATTTCTTCCATTTGGTGAGAAACATGAATACAAAGGATAAAAAGAGAGCAAAAGTAGTAAAACTAAAGGGAAAGCAAAAATCCATTAGGGAAAGCTATTTAATTATTTAATTTTAGGTTTTTATATGAAAAAATGTAAAGTTATTTTTTTGTCCTTTAAGCATTAGTCAACATTGGTCAGACCTTTGATTTTTTGTCAACTAATGGAGAAAATAATTGTTTTTTATCAATTTGGACTTTAAATGTGAGTTTTTGAAATGTTCGATACCGTGAGTGCAATAAATTAGAAGTTTGGGTCAAGTTTACATAAAAATGAATAGTTTGATACTGTGGCCGCAATTTTCCCTAACTTAAATTCTAGTCATTGTTTGACAATCATACTTTTTAAACTCTTTTTGCTACATACTCATTTTCAATCAAATATTCAAACAATAAAATATTCTGCACATAAATTTAAAAAAAAAAAAAATTTAACAACACATCCTTTTAAAAATCACTATTCAAAACTTATTTATTATTTTTTATTTTCAAAAAGTATGGTCTTCAAACAGGAGCCTAATGTATTCGAATCACAATTGATCATAACTTTATTCCTATTTTAGTCCTTGCGATGATGCGTGCAAGGCACTCTTGAATACGAGTAACTAATTAATCCTATGAGAAAACAAAAGTTAATTGATCGTAGAGTGTAACCAATATTTTAGGAATCCAATACCAAAGTCAAATGATTTCATGTTATAGCATTTAATTTTGTCACTGTAACCAACCAAGATTTTTGAGATTTACATTCCTTTTATTTTTCAGGATCACAAGCGTTTATTTATTAGTTTCTTTTTCCCAATTGTAAATATTTAATGCAGATTTTATAATTTTTCAGTAAAAATTAAAAGTCAATTAAAATTGAAAATATAGCCGTTATTGGGTCCAACTCGTCTAATAAAAATCAACAATAACAGTTAGTTTTTCAATTTTAATCTCTATCGAACACGCCCATAGAGTTTCTTGACTTTCTTCTGCTAGTCGACGTGCTTGTGAATCATTGGAAAAATGTCTGCAAAAAGCTACAGAAAATCTTTCAGAAATTTAGATTCTTATTATTGATGAAATGTATTTTTAAAAAGTTGTAAATTTTATGAAATGCATAATTAAAATTAATTGTTGATTTTAACTTAGATTTTAATCTCTACTATACAAGAATTTAGCCCAAAAAAAAAAAAGGAAATGCTTAAATATATCTCAATTGTTTGTTCATTTTTATACACTTCATCAATTTATAAAGTGATGCTACGTGTACAAAAAAAGTTTGATAAATTTTCTACGGATGTACACTTGACAGTTAAACATTGATATATGATAAAAACAAAGAAAAAAAGCAACCATACAGATGTTGTATGTATGGCTTCTGTGAGCAATTCCCCTGTACAGGGATATTACTCTAATTTAACCATTGTTTGAGCTCTATTATTTAAAAATTGATTTTGGAATTATAATTTTTTGAAGAATGTTAGGTTAAAATGTAAAGAGAATTTTTGAATTTATATGTAATATTATTTTATTGAAAGAATATGTGATTGACAAAAGGGGAAAGAGAAAATGAATTAAAATTTAGTGCAGGCAAACATGGACTTATATTGGTGGAAGGCATTATTGCATTTCCTTTGGGGAAAGAACAAAGTGTCGGTACACTTTCACACTGAAGTTGACTAACTGGGCCCTGATTTGAAAAATTTATCGACATGTTTTCATGTGCACATCGAGTCTAAGTTTAATTACCTATAAAAATATTTAAATTTGAATAGAATTTGACAGATATTAAAATTTGATTTAGAATAGAATTTGATAGAAGACGATGCAATGTATGATTAAAATGTCGTAGTTCTCACGAGAAATATAATTAAAATTAATTGTTAACTTTAACTTAAATTAAAATATGAATTTTAAGGGATTTGATATGTTTTACTAACAATTTTTCCCCGAAATAGGAAAACCTCAAATCAACCCAATCCATAAGAAATTAATGCCAAACTATGGGCATGGACTCCTACTCCTAGGTTGCAAACATGGTGCCACGTGACATTCATTAAGGTCAGAATAAATGCTAAAGAAAATTTTAAAAATTGAATTGGGGGTTTTGATACAATTATGTTCATGAATTGAGGTCGAACAGCGTGCAGTTTTAGATATTCCAAACATGTAATATGGTATCAGGACCTACAAACTAATCAAATCTAATCCAATCCAATTGGATCGCAAGATCAAGATCCCATTTGAAACGTCTAACTACCGACACCAATCTACAAACCACACGTTTTAATTTGTCATCGTCAACTAAACCACCCATAATCTAACAAAATTGGGAACATTGGTTCTCAACATTGAAATAATATCTACAATTTGATCTTCACCATCTCATTTTAATTGCAAGGTCTAAAATCTTTTTTAATAGAAAGTGACCTTCATATTTCCAAATTTTTTTTTCTAACTTAAGTCATATGCTTAAAAATTTGAAAGTATGTCATATTTTCAAGGAGCTCGTGATAAAATTGACTGAAATTGTTGGAGAATATAATGGATTTGAGTAATGGCTTTAAACCAAAAAATCAATTTACCAAACTTATCAAAAATTTGACAGAGTAACGGCAAAGATATGTGTGAAAACACTAAGGAAAATAATGTCCAAAATGTATGCAAAGTCAAGATAAGAATTGAACTCTTTGTCCTTAAGAACACTTCAAAACACAAGAACAACGAACCGAATATTGGTTTTTTGTACTCCTTCATATGAAAATGGAAAAACAGCTTTTTATACAGAATTTAAGCTAGAAAAATATGAATTTAATGTTATGCTATGATTGCATATCATTGTGATGAATAATTGGACGTCCTAAGAGTCTAATTTATATAGGAAAAAAGGATGTGAGTATAGTGCAACGTCCCAAACTCAGCACATCTGCCGAGGGTCATAGCCTTTACTGTCGCTAGCTGTCACCCTTGCATCTCTTGAGCATCAGAAACAGAGACTCTGTCGCTCGCCTGTAACTCAAGCGATAGCCCCCTCGCTTGGGCGCTAGGCGAGCGACGGAGTTGGATAAATTTTCAATCAATTTCCTCTCTTTTCTTCGAACTTTAGATCGTAATTTTTCATTCGCCGAAATTGGTTTGAAAATTTCAAACATACCATGACGATCTACTTGACGAGTAGAACAAGTTAGTCTCTTTATTTTCATAATTTGACTATCAAATCAAGTCTGAATATTTGGTCGAAATTAACATGAAAGTCACTTTCATGATTTTATACTTGACCAATTCCAACAATCTCCCACATGAATAGAAATTCTACAATATGCAATCCAAAAATGCAAATAATATGCAAACTCTAAAATGAGTACAAACGACAAGCTATAGCGTCATATATGTGGCTTGTGACTTTGAACCTTTTTAGTTGAATACAATTGAATTTACTAAGCTGATTGGTGAACGCGATGTCTTGAACTATTCAGCCGTTCGTGTAAATCAAAACAATTGTACCAACACCATAACTCATCTAACCATTTTGATTCTCATGGTTGTGTTGATTTTGGTTTTGAACTCTTAATTTAATAAGTGTTTTAAGAAAATTTAAACGTCAAATTCTCGTAGAAGCGACATTACTTCACACATATAGGTGATCTCCTATAGTATTGTATGATTGGTTTTTTGTACTTCTTCTTATGAAAATGGAAAAAAACAATATTTTTTTTTTTTGGCAAAATTTAAGCTACGAAAAGATGAGTTTAATGTTATACTATGATTGTATATCAATGAGATGAACAAATGGATGTTCCAAGGGTCTAATTTATAGATAAGGAAAGATTGTGAGTAAAGTGCCGCGCTCCAAACTCAGCAACCTTTGCCAAGAGTCGTAGATTTTGCCATCGCTAGTCGTCGCCTAGCCTGTCGCTTGAGCCACAGTCTCCTTGCTAGAGCGTTAGGCTAGCGACATAATTGGACAAATTTTCAGCCTGTTTCCTCTCTTTTCTTCTAACTTTAGACTGTGATTTTTCATTAACCTGGAATTAGTTTGAAAATTCCAAATATACGACAACGATTTATTCGATGAGTAGAACAAGTCAGTCTCTTTATTTTCATAATTTGACTATCGAATTAAGTCCAAATATTTGGTCGAAGTGAATATAAAAGTCATTTTTTCATGATTTTATACTTGACCAATTCCAATAGAAATTACCGTTTTAATCACAAGTCACATGATAATTTATCCAAAAAACATATATGCTAAATAATAACCATAATAGAAGAATTCTTTTTTCGCACAATTTTTCCATTTTAGTCATGCATTTGCGAGTTGAGATATGTTGTCTAACTTGTCGTCCATCAAATTGCAAATTGACAAAATGAAAAATTAAAGTTATCATCAATTTTAATTTTTCAACCTTAATATTAATTTTAATTTTCAATGATGTGTCAATTTATAACTGGGTGGAATACAGCAAATCTCAGCCCTCGTTTGACCCTTATTATTCTTCATTAAATTGTAATTCGTTTTTCTTTATTTTTTTATCAACCACATGTTCTCTAATAAAATAATATTACATATAAATTCAATTTTATTTTTTTTACTATATGATATCCAAAAAATTGATATCCTTCTCGTTGTAACGTGGATTAATGGGGCCAAACAGGTGCTCAACTCCACATGTGCATAGCGCGTGAACTTAAGGTTGAGATATGGTTGTCATATATGAAAGATTGATACATCCAGATGCAGCAATTATTAAAGGTTGGATACCCGGAGTACAAAGAATAATGATACTTCACTGCCAAACACAAGCAAAACGCGTTCCATTCCGCTGCTTATATATCTGTGTGTATACAGAGAGTACGTAGAAATCTTCTCGTACACATTACTCTATCTGAGAGTGAGAGCTTATATTTTCACTCTTCTTTGTTTCAATTTTGAGAATTTGAGATCAAATTGTGAGGAAAAACATGGAGTTGTTTTACTATATGGTGTTTGGGGCTTTGGGGGCAGTGGTGGCAGCATTGGAGCTGAGTAAAAGTAACAAGGATAGGGTCAATACTTCTGCAGCTTTCAATTCCTTCAAGAATAATTACCTTCTCGTTTACTCACTCATGATGGGTATGTAAATAATACGCCCCAGATCTGGGCCTTAAGAGTTTCTAATTTTCTTAATTCACATAGTTCTTTTGCATGGAATGATTTTAAGGAAGGGGGGTGTCGCTTTATTCAATTGTTCGCGTTTTTTATCTACAGCATGTGATCGGATCTGCTGAATGAGTGAACAATTATGGATTTGATGCATTGAGCGTATGCTTTTGAGTTTTTTGTATTGTTTTTTTTGGATCTAGATCTCAGCGGGCTTGTATTATTATTCTTTGCCTAAGGTAATGTAGGAGGGTGAAAATGATTGAATTCGTGGAAATTATGATTTGGTGTTGAGAGACTAGGAGACCTTCAACATTTTCATAAAATTTGGCCTAATCTGATTATTTTGTGTTTAATTTGAAGTTGAATTTTCATCTATAGAATGCACTCTGATCATTGAAACTAAGTTTTGCCAGCGATTGTGATGCGAGAGGCCTGTAATGTTGCGCATGTAGATCCAGTCTTGTGTTGCATAGAGCTGTCAATAGTCTCTATTTCAAAAATGGGTTGAATTTTGCTCATAGGACTTCTTTATTTCACGTCACTAGTTATGTTAGTTATTCCATACATCATCTCTCAGTACAGGTTGGTTCAGTTATCTAAGTTATTATGCTTATAAATATACTATCTGCTTTCCGTTACTCTTGATTTTTTACTATATTTGAAATATTTTGCCAATTGAAATCTATTTTGTTCTCACTGGGCAGAGGAGAGAGCGTCGGCTTAATTTTTCATCTTTCATACTTATAATTTTTCGTTTACCCCCTTTAAATCTAGTATCCGATGGAGATCAATCTTAAGTTGATGTAATTTATATGCATACTTTATTTTTCCTATGGTATCAGCTGCATCTGACATCCACTAATATGAAATCCTAGTTTCATGTTGCACTTTCTTATGTTTATGCTTAGCTTTTGCAAATTGTTTTGGTTTTAAGAAATATTTGAAAATAATAGTCTTTGCTTTTTCTGATGGTTGGTCTATATGGCAACAGCCGGTGACTGGTTGCAGGGTCCTTATGTTTACTACCTTTACACAACTTATGGCTTTGGGAAGGGGGAAATTGGGCAGCTCTTTATTGCAGGATTTGGATCTTCCATGATATTTGGAACCATTGTTGGATCTCTAGCAGATAAACAGTGAGATATCCTTTTGAAATCATGTTAACTAAATTTTATATTGATATGTTAAATTCCCGTTTGAGTTATATAATGAAATTTCAGGGGACGGAAGAGAGCATGTGTGACTTACTGCATCACATACATACTGAGCTGCATCACTAAGCATTTTCCTCAGTATAAAGTTCTGATGGTAGGACGTGTTTTGGGTGGTATTGCCACGTCTCTCCTGTTTTCAGCATTTGAATCGTGGCTCGTTGCAGAACACTTCAAGGTGAGGAATCTTTGATATAATGGTGAAAGAAAACATGTGTAATCTAACTGTATTTATTACCACGTATATGTGATCCAGTAACTGTGAATTATGCAACGCCACAAAGTCAAATCTTATTTCATAACAAATTTGCTGAAAGATGTTTCAATCTGGATTTTATTTACTCTTGATCTTGGTAGACTAGACTCGTGAAATCAAGTCACAGATGAGATGCACGTAGGATGGATGGGCATGTGGATTTTGTTTTACTCAAAAAGACCTTTTCTATATGCAAATGACCGATATTTGTCCTTTAGGACACTTGACGGCTTCAAGATATAATATTTAATTCTTTGAGTGAAAGGTCTGTTCTTTCAGTATCTGAAACATAAACAAAGATCATGAAACTACTCATAAACTTTGGAAACTACTTCATTAGTTGATTACTAATTGCAATTTTGTTTCAATATACGTTTTTCCAGAGGGGTTTCGATCAGCAGTGGCTCTCATTAACTTTCTCTAAGGCAATATTCCTTGGCAATGGTCTTGTTGCAATTCTTGCTGGGTTATTTGGAAATCTACTAGTTGATACCTTAAATCTTGGGCCAGTATCACCCTTCGATGCTGCTTCCATTTTTCTAGCTATTGGAATGGCTGTTATATTATCATCATGGACTGAGAACTATGGGGACCCTTCAGAGAACAAGGACTTGCTCACTCAGTTCAAGGGTGCTGCTGTAGCAATTGCTTCAGGTAGATTTCCAGATATATCTCTATGTTGTATAATTTACTTTAAATTTTTAAGAGCTTTCGTGGAGTCATTACAGTCCATGGAGTCATATGTCATAGTTTTGATCCCCATCTATCCACCAATCACCTAAAATAATACCAAAAAAAATAAATAAAATAAGACCAACCAATAATAGGGTGCAATTTTCCTCTATACTTTTTAAGTGGTGGATCCAGCTTAGTATCTTTTTAAATTTTGTTCTGCTACCTGGCTCTTTTTGGTTCCATAAATGCTTTTCTCTATTGATATTTTCCCAATTTCATGGAGCTTAGTAGAATGATTTATGTTGGACAGATGAGAAGATTGCATTGCTGGGTGCAATACAGTCTCTATTTGAAGGTTCAATGTATACATTTGTATTTCTCTGGACACCTGCACTGAGTCCAAATGATGAAGATATTCCCCATGGTTTTATTTTTGCAACTTTCATGTTGGCTTCAATGTTGGGAAGCTCTATTGCATCCCGTCTATTGGCCCGCAACTCAACTAGAGTAGAGAGCTACATGCAAATTGTTTTTGTTATTTCTTCTGCCTCCCTTCTGCTTCCCATATTGACAAATGTACGTACAGAAATACACTTGTTTGTCTTGTTTGACCCTCTCATTGAATTATGTCTAAGTGCGTATTACTTGTGGCAGTTCTTGGTAACTCCTTCAAAGGTGAAAGGGGGTGGCATCACTTTTGCAGGTTGTCTCCAACTTCTTGGCTTCTGTACTTTTGAGGCTTGTGTAGGGATTTTCTGGCCATCTATTATGAAGATGAGATCCCAATACATCCCTGAAGAGGCTCGAAGTACCATCATGAACTTCTTCCGCATCCCCTTAAACATCTTTGTTTGCATCGTTCTATATAACGTACGTTTCCCGGAACTCTTAATGTTATATGGCTTCAGCTATATATTTTTATCCCATGTTTGCATTAATAGCTCTAGAGGCTTCAATTCATGGCAGTAAGAACTTCCTGTGTACGATTTTCTTGAATTCTTATTTTTCATTTTTGAATCCTTTACCTTAGAAAAATCTGAACATTTGGGTTTCATGCATATGAGAATCTCCAGGATCTGCCTTATTGTTATCAAAGTTATCGCATTATGAACATACTTTTGCCAGTTGTTAATTTGTTTTGGATTGTGTTTGAAGGTCAATGCATTCCCCATCACGGTCATGTTTGGAATGTGTTCGATCTTCCTCTTTATTGCATCCATTTTACAGAGACGGCTCGCAGCAATTGGAGATGAGCCAAGTGAGTTTTTTGTCGTTAGATGAACTTTATTTTTTCATTGTACTGTTTGCAATTGGCTTATGAGAATTAACTTCTATTTTCTTAATATTGTTTCTTTTATTCATTTATTTTTGTGACAGAGTTAGAAGATTGGGCTCTGTTGAAGGAAAGAGATGCCGAGGCTGAGCCATTGAATGTTCCTTAATGCCAATGTCTGGACTACAAATTTTGGAGGTCTTTAACGACTGTGTTTTTATAGTCATAATCTGCCATCTTGATTGCACATAGTCTCAGATAAATTCAATTCGATAGTGTTCAAAAAAATGTTGGTCGGCCACAGAGCAATGAAGAAAATAGGCTCGAAAGAATGCTGCTAGAGCTTTTTTTTTGGTCTGTGATTATGTAAGATGGAAACATATTAGCATCTTATGTGCAGGCCTTTGCTCTTATATTATCGGTGTTCTTTGTAATTTTAATACTATACTTCATTTCCCTAATCTATGGTTTGCTTGCCTCAAGTATCCATAGGACCCTCATTTTGCTTTTGACATTTTTATCATTTTTAACTAATTTTTACCATAGTAGCGAAATGTCACGAATATTTATTTAAATTTGTCATTGTTCACTTTTCAATTCCAACCTTTCTTGTTACAACCTCATCGGTGGGCTACTGCCCACTATCGATGAGGTGGCAGGACCACATCTTGTCATCTTGCCACCTCATACGTTAGCCCTCCCTCCACTAGGGGGGTGCCACATGTCCCCCTGTTTCTTGGCTTGACTTTGAGCTTGGTCATTGTCCACTATGGACGAGATTAGTCATGTTTTTAAACTTGATATTGTATTTGAGATAATTCTATTTGTACATAATGGAGGTTACCGAAAATGTGCCATCCTTTCACATGCAAGCGGGGCTTGCGTGAATAAAAAACTCCCAAATGTGTGGTCTCCACATACTATTGTGAGTGTAGGTAAAATATTAGGTAAAAAAGAAAAATTATCCTTGTATTTGAGTAGTTGTGTTTTTGTATGAAAGGACACAACATCACAAGGCATCATCTAAGCCGTTTATGTTTCGTGTAGGCCTATGATCGATGGATGGATTTGTATTTGTGACGTGTTCGGCAGGTCATTTCCTCTGTTCTAATTTTTTTAAAATTTTTTACCTCAAAGGGACTTCAGGGATTGTATTTGGACTAGTGTTCTACATGGCATGTGTCTATTCTCGATTAAAAAGTTTGAAAAAAAAAAAAATTTAAATTTGTAAAGAATTTAAATCGATTTGGCATGTTCGTTTTCACTTTTTAAAGAAATTCACGTGTCATGGTCTTTGTTTCGTGTGTCCTTATCTCTGCAATACGGCCTAAGCAAGCAATGATAAGAAAAAGATTGACATGATAAATTTGATAAAATAGCAATATTTAGCCTTGTTTGACAAATGACAACCATTAAAGTAGAATTTTTTTTGGATTTATGTACATAATATTTTATTGTGAGAATGTATAGTTAAAAATGAGTTTGAAAAAAAAAAGTTGTTTTAATAGTTGTCAAACAAGGCTGAACTACAGGAATTTGATTACTGTATTTATAGCAAATTTGGTTATCTAAAAGTTGTTGATATTCATCATGTATAATGCGGGTGCCTGGAACAAGTAACAGTACCAAAAATTCATTTGTAATGATGTCATTCAAGAGCAGACGCAGAAGTTTAAAATTAGGGAACACAATCGAATTTGCAAAGAAGTTGGGAGAAATTTTACAATAAAAAACATCCAAAAAAATCATACCCCATATAATTTGGCATCCGAAAATTTATATGAGATATGACTTCATCGAATGTAAAATTTTGAAAATTTTTGATATCATATTTCATATTAAATTTCCTAATAAAAGGATGAAAATTACATTGAGAAATTTATATCGCAAAAATAATAAATGTTAATGAAATAATTGATTTTTTTAAAAGAAAATGCAAATTAGACGCATTTCTTTGAGACTCATGTTTAACTATTTTTGATATTTGTTAGGACTATTCGATATGTCTATAATATAGTTCTTAAAATAAGTTTTAAGATGATATAAGTAATTTGTAGATTCGATTAGCGTACGATCGTCGGAGAATTTTTAAAGTTAGCATGTTATCGAAATTTTCGAAATACTAATTTTGAACGGCTTACTTTGATAAGTCGTAATATTTGTTACGATTAATCATTTTGTACGCCATTAACGACGCAGTAAACTAGACCGTGAGCACTTCGAAATTGTATTAAGAATACAATATTTCGATTTTGTTTCACATCTCATAATGACTTTGAAAATTGAAACAAAAACATAGAAATATTAATAGTGAAAAAAAAAATTCGAAATACTAATTTTGAACGACGTACTTTGACAAGTCATAATATTTACTACGATTAATCGTTTTGTATGCCATTAAGACGTAAAAAACTAGACTATGAGTACTTCGAAATGGTATTAAGAATGCAAATTTCGATTTTGTTTCACATCTCATACTGACTTTGAAAATTGAAACAAAAACATAGAAAAATTAATGGTGAAAAAAAAAAAGGGGAGCAAAATTGGGGTGTCACGTGACCCCCCCCCCCCCACCACCCCTGCGTCCGCCCATGTTCTCATTGTAAAATTTAGTCTCGTTTGGTCTCCATATTTTTAAAATTCATTTTTTTAAAAGTTATTTTCAATCACTCGTTTTAAAGAATTGTGTTATCAACATTTTAATCATACGTTTAGGGGTGGCAATTGATCCGAATGGCTTGTAAACTCAGTTCATCTGGACTCGATGTGATCGCTTGGTCTCATCTTTTAAAGTCCCAATGGTCACTTTGACTATATAAATTTTTAACTCTATAAATGCCTGTCATTTTAGTCCATTTTTTCACAGAAATTCTCTACAATCAATATTGTCTACATTTTACAGCCTAAATTGTTCAATTCTCAATTACTTATTATTCAATTCAATATTACTCATACAAACACAAGTTGCACAATTGTTTATTTTTAATTTCATATTTTCTCACTTCAAGTTCAACTCAATTTATTTTTGTACAAATGGATCCCAATAAACTATGTTAAGGCTATGTTTGGTAGTAGTTGTTTACCATTGACTCCACAATCCAAGTTTCCTAGGTTCAATATTGATTTTATCAGTCTTTAATAACATCTCAATTTTCGATTATTTGGGAGTCGAATATTTGCATAAAAGTAGTAAATCAATTGATTTGAATAATATTGATGAAGAAGAACTCGAAGTAGTCGATACAAGAGGTAAGCAAAAATCTAAACAAACAACGAAATATTAGGAACATAAGATTTCTACAAGTCGTCTAGTAGACGGAAAAGAAGAATCCATATGTAAGTATTATCAAAAGAAATTGGCATGGAAAAACGGAATCAAAACTATCTACCTCAACCGATATTAAAAGAAACGTTCAACCAAACATGGAGTTATTGGTCAAATACAAACACAACTTTATTTTAGAACTCATTTTCCGAGTACTAGTTCTATTACACTTATCACATCGATGTATTCAAGAGAATGATGCTGTGAAGGAATGGTCAAATTCATAGTAAGTGCTTAGTTGCCGGTAAGCATAGTGAACAACAATTATTCCATGAAATTCATGCAAGATTATTTTCAACCAAGGTACGTTCCAGTAAATAGAAACACCGTTTGTTCTGATTGCATTAACTATTTCACTTGAGCAAAAAATGCTAATATGTGATTTACAAAAATATGGTGGTGTTATATCTTTTACATATGGATTATATGAAGGTATTAATAAAAAAATATTACATAGCTACAACTACTCACTACATAGGACTCACTATTGATAATGCACAAAAAATAATTATTTTAAAATAATTGAGTTTTCTCATAATACTAATAATATATTTAATACTATTGTTATGAATAATAAAGACGAGAAATAAGAGCAATACGAAAAATATTGGATCATACGAGAAACCTAGAATTTTGTGGAAAAGTAGGAGAATTTATTATATCAGGAAACTAAAATTGTGTTTATTAGATTTGATACTCTCAAACTAAATTTAAACAATTCTCTCAAGTTTTTAATGTATATAACAATGATCTAATTGATATAATTTGTTTATGAAAAGCCTACACCACTTGGAGTACATATATGAGTCAAACCATGGAGTTATAGATGAAGTAAAACACAAAAACGCGCCAGAAACCAACTAGGAATGGGATTCTTCCCATACTAGTGGCACCGCGACACCTGGAAGCGGGCTTTAGGGCGCCAGCAGCCTATTCGGCTGAACAAGCCTTGGACGATGTGGCATGACCTCCTTTGCCCCCCGGCATCCACATGGTGCATCTTTGTTGCGATGCCGACACCTTAGCGCTCCATTTTCGACCTAATGCTTCCAAAACACTTCCTTATCCATTCCAAAGTCCTTTTTCTAATCAAATTTCCGATCCATGATGAAATTTGATCTCTTACAATATCGAACTTCCAAACCAATATTATCTAGGCTTCCTCCATGAATCAAACTTTCAAATCACATAGAATTTGAGTCACAAATATAACAAACTCCATCTTAACACAAATTCTATAGTAATGAACTAAGTCTTCACTCTTCAAGTAATTCTCTAACTCTTCCACCTTGCTCTTTCCGGTCACACAATGCTCATGTCGCGCATGCTCAACAATTGTGCACTAAACCCAAACAATGCCTACCATTAGAACAATCTTGCGGGCCAACCTTGCTTGAATCGTCTCGTTCACCTCCAGTTTTAGCCGAGTCACCAAAATTGCTCGTATCAACACGAGTACTTCCAACTCCACCTGAGTTGTCAAACCTATTTGAATCACCACGAGCACCATGATCAATAAGATTACAAATAACTCTACCAGAGCTATAGGAAGATTGCCCAATATTATTGTTCGAATCACCACGAACAATCCGATCACAATCAACTCTACCCGAGTATTGCTTATTGAACCATAAGTTACAGCTATATTCATAGTGACCGCTGAACCTTCTAACATATAACCCAGACTTTCCCCAATCCTTTAACACAACTCGAGGCACTCTTATTAACTTTCAGAACTCTACCTCAATCGGTATACTTTACACCTTTTTGAATCAAGAGTACTCAAAGAGATTAAATTTCTGTTTATACATGGAGCATGTCGAACCTAACCAAGTGTTCTAACAATCCCATCAAATATCTTGAATTTGACATTATAAATCCCGATTATTTTACAAGGTTCACTATTTTCTATCATCACAGAACCCCTTGTAACTATTTCATATGAAGAAAACCAATTCTTCATATGAAAAATGCAAGCCAAATAAAAAAATCAATCCCCATTAGATTTAGAATCATCATCAGTAATCGTAAAAGATCTCCATCACTGTCTTCTTATGCAAGATGACATCATCGAATTTTTTGGTTATTCCTTTTCATCCGTAGAGCAAATTGATAGGAATGTAAAATGCATATTTTTCCCTCCTTATTTTATGTGCTCGTATGATTAATCAGTGCCAAAATGTACTCATTATGTTCATACTTTAATTTAGGTGTCAATTTTATGGATATGGCCTAATTTGGAAGAAATAAGCGAACANCGTTAGCTTTCCTATGCATCTTGAATTACCTTAATCGGATATTGGGAGAGAAAGATATGACCAAAACACTAAACGCTATCCGACAGAGAAAAATTAACACTATGCGGTCGCATAGTGTTAATTTCTTGCGACCACACAGACAATTACCAAGAGTTTCAAGGCTGAATTTATTTATTCTATGCGACCACATGACCTATAACTATGTGGTCGCATAGTTCATTTTGGTGACGCGATTTTCTGGTTTCCTAATTCCGTTCAACTACTTATGGAAACAAGTTCCTTTGATATTTATCAACCCTAGAACACGTGAGATAAACAATAGAACGCTTCCCAACTCTATTATTCTCTATTCTTCTCTTAGATTCATGAATTGTAACTAAATTTCTACACTTGGTCGAAAGAAATTGAAGCCTCGGAACCGCATATTGTGAGATCTAAATAGTTTTTCTTATTGTTTAATTCTTATTTTGTGTATTGAATATTCTTCTGCACTTATTTCTATGATTGTTATGTTTAATTGCTAGGAGGCCTACTAGTTTGTTATTCGTTATAATCTACCGCTAAGTTAAATATCAAATCCGTAATTGTTTGATTCCCTTAACTTGTGAAGCACTAGGTTTTGATGATTTTCTGCGATAGAGGTTATTGAATTTTAAGAAAAATATTTAAATAGATTGAATACAACCGCTGGTGTTTGTGTTATCTAGTTCATCAATTTCTCTATTGTATAAAGCTGTTATTAAATTGAATCTTGAGCGCTGGTCTGAGATTATTCAATAATTAGGATTAATTAGAAAGCTGGTTTCTAACTAACTAAAATTAAGGAGAGATAGGAAAATTATTCCAACGGTGAATATTCGAAATATGAATTGAATTATCCTTGCATCTATGATCAATTGTGAATTTTCGACGGTGGATGTGGACTTAGACCAATGTTAGTCTTTTGATTGTTTTCGTTAATTTAATTTTCATTATTATTATCTGCGTTATTTACAATTGTTTGAATACAAAAACCCCCTAATCATTGTACGAAGCATAAAATATTGAATTACATATTTTTCGTGGGATCGACTCTTACTTTCACTACTACATTAGTTTTAAAGGTTAATGTATTACTTTTGGGTGCCTGCGACAACACACACCACAAACGTTCCGCCACTCATATGAATCTCTCTTCATGTGCCCCTTGTTATTACAATACCAACATACTTTATCATTGTTGTTATATTTGACTCTGCCCCTTACATGACCATCTGTCTTCCTCTCACGAATAACAAGACCCTCTACCTAGGCTTTAGATTCGACCACGAGATGTTTCATCTTCTCCTTAGAATAAAGCGCATATATATCTCATCAATAGTAAGAGTATCTTGACTATACAAAATGATATCTCTAAAAGTCACATGTAAATATAGCAATGAACATAACAATATCAATCCTTAATCCTCTTTATCGTACTTGTCATCCATGGTGTCCAAATCAACGACAATTTATTGGTCAAGCTCTTTATCATACAAAACTGTTCCAATTTCAACTACAATCCACGATACTTTTCTCCTTTACCACGTCTTGAAGAATTTGATTAGAAAGATGAAGGTGTATCTGTGATAGGATTTTTCGATCCTTGTATTGATTTTTCTCCGTAATCATTGTTACGGGCATTCTATCTATTCTAAAATAAATCATCTAAATCCAATTGAACAAGAATTGCTCGTATTTTGATTTGTCACAAAGAAAATCTATTGTTGCGATCCAAAAGTAAAATATCATATTGTATAGTTGTCATCGCTGAAACAATTATCCTTATTTCAACCTTGCTTTAATATCCAATTTGGACCTCCCAATAACTGCTAAAAAACCTCTAGCTCTTATACCAATTTGTTATGAATAATAAAGATGAAAAATAAGAATAATATGAAAATAATGGATCACACAAGAACATAAAATTTTTGTGGAAAAGGAGGAGGATTTATTATACAAAAAAACTAAAATTGTGTTTATAAGATTTGATACTCTAAATTTAAATCTAAACAATTCTATCAAGTTTTTAATATATACAACAATGATCTAATTGTTATGTTTTTTTCTATGAAGAGGTACATCATGTGAAATATATACAAGAGGTAAACCTTGAAGTTATGGATGAAGTATAGCACAAAAATGTGTCAAAAATCAATTGGGAATGGAATTTTCCCGTACTAGTGGCGTCAGCATGCCACCCCCGGTGCCCCGATGCCTAGAAGTCGGCGTTGGGGGTGCTAGCAACTTGTTTGGCCGAACAGGCCTTGGGCACTGGGACACCACCCCCTTAGTGCCCTGGTGCCCATGTGCTACATCCTTGTTGTAATGTCGACGCCTTAAGCGTCACGACCTAAACGCCCAATCTCCAACCTAATGCTTTCAAAACACTTTCTTATTCATTCCAAAGTCATTTTTCCAAACAAATTTTCAATCCATGATGAAATTTAATCCCTCATCAAATTGGACTTCCAAACCAACATTATCGAGGCTTTCTCTATGAATCAAGCTTTCAAATCACGTAGAATTTCAGTCACAAACATAACAGGTATTATGACAATTATTAAAGAATACCATTGTGAAACTAATATTCGTAGTTTTAGTACAACTGTTGATAAACATGTAACTTGAGGGTTCTTATTCTAGATTTCGATAGTTTTCTATTTCATGTTCGTTGTGTGTGTCATATATTTAATTTAATTGTGCAAGATGAAATGAAATATATTAGCGTACATGTTAGTAGAATTATATAT
>CAIGRB010020001.1:0-12904 GCA_903798255.1 Fraxinus quadrangulata | reverse complement strand
AGACAATGACACAATGCCCAAAAATTCTCCTCCAATGCAATGTGATAGATGTGATAGGACACTATCAAAATGACATTTTAAAAAATAAAATAAACATCGTTTAAAGCATATAGAGGTTATGTTAGACACATTGACTCAAAAATTAATTCAATCAATCAAAAGAAAGAAAGAGAAAATTTCAAGGGAGAGAATTAAAATTTTAATTCATTAAACATCAATGTCATATCAATTAGAAGTCCATCTATTCGAATATTATAGAGACTGTAATCCACAAAATGCATTTAGGATGATCGAGGATTCAATGTTTTACTAATTTTAAACCTTATTAGAAGTTAATATTCATATTAAACTCAGTCGTGAATCTTTGTAGTAACTTTTTGAGATTCAGTAACTGAATTTTATTTATTATCATCACTAGAAATTAAGTAGGTTAACAATGCACATAGGAGAACTATCCAACTAAATATTATTTTGAAATTTAAAAGCACCAACTTAGCTGTGTGAACTAGTCTTCGATTTCTTCCTTGTGTTGACACCTCCATGTTACAATAAATTAATTTCATATTTCTTAATTTTGGTCAGCCAACGAAAAACTATTTTTGTTTTAAAATCTCACTATTAAGTTGACATATATAATTGAACCTTCCTTAAAAGAGAAATCAGAAAATTGAAGTAAAATCTTCACATAAATCAGAAAATGGAAACCCAAATAAAATTTTCCTAACAGCAGGGTACAAAAATCTTCACAAAAATTTTCACATAACTTATTATTTTAACTTATTGTCACTAAGTAATACCTTGGGTTTAGAAGATGCTGAAGAAATTATGTCATTCTACTTTGATGGTTCTTCATCAATATTCATTTTCCTTTTAAACCCACTTTCTCCAACCATTACAGAAATAGGAGTCAAGTATCAGAGTTGGTGTCAGAGTGAAGAAGTTGAAATCGGACTACAAGTTTTTGATTTCAAATCGGAACATGTTAGGATTTTTGCTGATTGCGATTTGGTGGATCGGTGTTCAAGATATTCACAAATAGGAAAGGAAAAAACAAAAAAATGACGGAGAAATACGGACACAGAGATGAAAAGTAGTGAAAACAGACGGAGAAGGAAGCTGTAAATAAGGCGGAGATGGAGATGAAACCGACAGAAAACAGAGTGTGAAAACAGAGAGTGTTTGAGAGACGTAGGGTTCTAGAATGACACTATTGGGCTTTAGGTTGAGGTTTTGGGAAAACTTTAAGGAGAGTGTATTAATTACTGTTGTAACTTGTTTAAAAGTATAAATCTAATTTGTCCATTTTTTAGAGTACCCAACCTAATTTCCTCGGAAAAGAATCAGTTAAGAAATCTTCAAGAAGCAAAATTGTGAAGACTAAAACCATGAAAAGATGAGAAAATTAAAATATCAAAAATTAAATTACAATTTGAGAAGAAATTTTTTTTTTCTTAATAAGCCCCTGTTTGGTGAGGATTAAAATCAATTTTTAACAGATTTTGATGAAATGTGTGTTTGAAAAGTTGTGAATCCCATAAAATATGTGATTAAATTCGATTGTTAACTTTGACTTTACCAAACAGAAGCTAAATTCTTGTTCGATCCTTAAATGAGGCATGCTGGAACCTATAATTTAATTATGAACAATGCTTAAATTCGTTTACTCTTAAAACAAATTGACATAAAAAATACTAATTAAATACATAACTATATAACATTAAAAAATTGCAGTCCACATAAAACTCGCTTTGTTTGAATAAAAATGAAAAAAAATTATGTTTTAAAAGAGAACCACGAATTTAAGATAACAAAAAAGGTAAATCATAGCCCAAGCTATGAATACATCATGTTCAATTGCCACACATTTTATATATAAAAAAAATCACTTAAGTTTGTAAACAATACAAGAAAGTAAAAAGATTAAATTGTAAAAAATGAACGATTTGATTCATCAACTTACACCACAATTTAATTTGAACTTTTTTATTCATAAAAAACCCAAATTACAAAGATTAACATATACTAACATCTGAAATGTAATAATCTGATATGAAGCAAGAGGTAAAAAAGTAGGAGCGAGTCTTGATTTCTTAGGATTAAAGTCTAGAGTTTTAGACTAATTACTACCCAAATTAGGGTTTTAAAGTTTTGTATTTTCTTTTACCCAACTTATAAATTATAAATAGAAAATTATATAAAAAATTGATTTCATTCAGATACTCACAGTTCTAGTTTAAGAACCAAGAATCAAACTAATGTCAGTTATCGGTTTAAGTGTTATGTGTTAGTTATGCACAAGTAAACAAATTGTTATTACTTATGGCAAGTCGGCACATTTCATGTAGAAGAAGCAATGGCAAATATTATGGATAAAATTTATCATTTGTTCTTGAGTAACACTTTCCAAAAACGTCGAAAGGTGCTTGTAGAAATTTAAGGGAGAAGTCTCCCGTTGAACCTCTCTGCTCATGTCATTATATGAGTATGAGAAAAACATATTTAAAGGGAAAATGTATGGATGAAGATGGATTTTTATGTGATAGAATCTTAGTTTGATGCAACTAAAATATCTTAATTTTTTTATGGCGAAGTAGTGTGACGAACCTTCCTCTCAATTGAGTTATTATACTAAACATGGATGTTTATCTCGAGTTGTGCGAGACATTTCTACTTGCATATGGCCTCCCTGGTGTATATCTTGGTGTTTTCATGGTGGCACGCGATTATCTAAGACTAGATTTTGAAGGGAAAGGGGAAATGGTTTTCTATGAAAACTTTTCCTTGCAGTGGGGTGGAGTTCTTGAGTGAAGATGGGGATTTTGGGAGGATTTAATTGGAAAAGAACAAAAAATTAGTTCTAAGTTGTCTTCTTTTGAGAAAGTAGCTATGCAACAATAAAATAAAGAAAACCATTCTTGACCTCGATATCTAGTACAAGTCCTTATTTGTTAATCGACTCGTTTGAATCTAGTTATAAGCCTGCAGACTTCCAACATCAAGCTGCTCCACTACCAAATTATTATAGTCTAGTGATCGACACAATTCCAATCCTTAAGAATATACTGGATAATTACTAAATTAGATTTTTTACTTAGGGATGACAACGGGTTGAGATTGAGCAAAAGAGACTCTTCACGTGCCCTGTCCCATTTGTTTTTTTACAGTTCAATTTTAAAATATTAAATAAATTGAAAAAACCAAAATTGTAGCGGCTTCGATGTGGGGTCAACGAGTCAGAACTAGAAAAATCTGTTGACATATCAAGCCGTGGAGGAGGAGAACACTCGGTGTTGTCTTGAAAGGCTGTTTAAAAAAAAATACTATTGAGCTTTACACCATTCGAGGGGATATGTAAGGTAGAAATACGACATATTATAGTTCACGAATTGTTTAGAACCCTCCAATGAACTATCAGAATAAAAGTAAACTAGAGCAAGTACCAAAACCAGACTGTAGGTCATGGGTGGATGAGGAGAGCGGGTATGACGGCTCCTTCTATCCCTTTTTTGACGATAAACCTAGGTTGATGGATGCTGCACCGCCCGACGAGGGGGGACGGGGAAAGCTACACGCTAAAAAGCTTCGACCCGTATCTATTAGGCTAATTAGAGTCTGGGTGGCTAAAAGCAATCTTAGAAGATCGATCTCTATCCTATAAAATTTGCCCTAAATAGAGACGTGTTATTGGGTCCAATCAATCTTGGATGTAAACACTTTTAATTTGATTGATGCATTTTATTTATGACATATATATTATTTAATTGAATTAATATTTTAATAAATTAAATAATAGAGTCTGTAAATTGAGGTATTGGTAACTTGTTAATCACAAGGAGATGTAATTGTGATATACAAATTACACATGACTGAATTTTAAATTATCCGTAGTTGTATGTAATAACGAGATACTGATATCGTTATTATTGATAGACCATCACGTGTGACATTTTTTACTTGTAAAGTAAGTAACTGATCTCACAAGTTTAAATATGGTGACATTTAAATGAACGCGTGAAGATTTTGTTATAAGAACAAAATATTGGGGACCCTCTTGAGAAATTCCACATGGATAATTATTTGAGTATTAGTTGTTATTCTCCAATGTTCAGTTGTGAAATTGGTCATTCGACTTAAGATCATTATAATACCTTATATGGAGACAATCATACTTGATAATGTTGGGTGTTTTTCTGTCAAGAGTCACTAATACGGCATCATTCAGATATTTCAAAAATTATATGAATGTTGTAAATGATTAATAGAGGATTCATTACTTTTAGTTTGTAAGAGATTATGATCTACATTTCATTCAATTAAGTTGATCACGAAATCCTTGACCAAGATGTGCTCATAAGTCGAATAGAGTTTTTGACTTATATCGACTTAAAAATGAGATAAACGATTTAAAATGAGATAAAAGATATTATCAATAATCGAGATGGACACACTTCATATCTTGTAATTGATCGGATTATAGTGACGGAATGATTATAGTTTCATGGTAAACGAACAAGTTTAATTTTGTCATATTACGTGACATTTTTCTTCACATGTGTTGTCCGACGTGTTGTTAGATGTCAATTTGGGACGACAAAAGTAAAATAATTAATTTAGGTGGATTAATGATAAATTAAATTGCTGTTTTAATTTATCTTATTTTGATTAGATTAAAATAATAATTCACACAAAATGAGAACTAGAAAAATGAAATATATTAATTAATTAATTGACAAATGTTGGACAATTAATTAATTTGATTACTTATTAATGGATCAAATTAATTAATTATATTAATTAATTAATGGACATTGAATCAATTAAGTTTTAAGTGTCAAGTCAGGCCCACTTAGGCTTCTATTGATAAGCTATCATGGTTTTGAGAAATTAGACAACACAATTATTATCTTGTTAGCACAAGAAAAGAGAAACTATAATTCTTTCATTTTTGTTCCATATGTAGATTTTCATTGAAGGTTGGATAATAGAACAATTGTGAATTGCAGATCTTGATTGTTCGTGTTTCAAGATTAGCAAATGAGTTTACAGTATTTAACAAAGATATATTCTTATCACCGTTTCTATCTAAACAAAAATCAAATCCTTGGTGAGAATTGAAATTATTTTTATTTTTCACTGAATAAGTAACCTCACAACAAGGAGCAGAAATAATGCAGCTGATTTGATAACTCTTTCTAATCTTAAATTAATAACTCTTTCTAATCTTCATATGTACACTTCACATGCATCAATTTGGAACTTGACAAATATGTGTGTGTGTATGTATATATATATATATATATATATATATATATATATAACAATTTACAAACCTTTTTTTTCTTTATTTTTATTCTTTTCAGCCAAAGAGTTCAAATCCATTGACATTTCAAATTAAAGCCCAATTAATCTAATACTTCATTCCAANATATATATATATATATATATATATATAGGGTTTTGAAATTAAGGAAAGCCGGGGAGATTTGTATATTGTTAAGGAAAAAATTTGTGATGATGTAATTTTTTTTTTTTTGATGGATTGTTTGTGTTGGATAGATTATTCCCCGATAGCTTGTCCAATACCACCAGTACCAGAAATGCATCTCCTTTGCCCGTGTAAAAGACTTGGGAAAATCCATTTGTACAGTCATTAGTGGGGTGTAAATTTACACCCGACTAATGACTGTACACATAGCATGATTAAAAAGACTTCTATGCCAGCCGAGAATAATGGCTTTTTTTATGAAAGAAGGTGGCACAAAGACTTGGCTAAGTAAAAATTGTGGGAGGAGTTAGTACGTGAAGTCCTATTAGGCTTTAATAAGTTAGTGTCTTCGAGCAGTAAAAATAAGATAGATGTTACTAATTCGGTATTGAAGAAAGAATCCAAGAAGATGCTTGCAACATAGGCCTTGACACAACTCCATTAAGACTCAATCTGCAACACAGGCAAATAAAAGGCTATGACTAGGAATGACAATAGGGTGGGTCATGAATGGGAGGGGGCGCGGCACCGTCTCTTTATTGCCTCGATTATATTATATTAAAATTCTACTTCTTTATTTTTATTTTCTCGTATGGTAATTTGGGAATTGGACTAATGGGCTGGACATAAAAAAAGTTGGTCTAAAGTGTTTTTAAACAAATTTTGATTGATTGATTGATTGATTTTATTTTATTTTATTTTATTTTTTGTAAATAACTACATAATTGTGCATGGCCGTCTCAACACGTACCAAATCCACCTAGCCCAGGGCAGCAGAACCCCGACACAAAACCACCCCCATTGCCCTATTTGGGACGAGGTACCACGAGCCTTGAGTTTTTCGATTCTTATTGTCATCCCTAACTATAATGGATGATTGTTTAATTTAATTTATTTTATTTTACTATTGCAAGTCTATTTCATTAGGGTTTATTACCAGTCTCGGAAACAAGGGACTAACAATGCAATATTTATTTAGGTTTTGCACTATGTTAGAGTATCTCCAAGAGATTTTCTATTTTTAAATAGTATATTCTATTATTTAGAGAGTATTTATAAATTTAGAGAGTTAAAATTTTGAAATACTCCAATAAACTCTTTATATTTAACTCTTAATTTAACTACTACCAAAAAATATTTATTATTTTTCTTAATCTTTTTATATTTAACTCTTAATTTTACTACTCTCAAAAAATATTTATTATTTTTCTTTATTTTTTATTTTAACTAACTTTCCTTTAGATTATTTTATTGTTTTCCTACATTAAATATTAAAATATTTTGAATCCATTTAATTATAGAGAGTAAGTTTGACTCTCCAAATTTGAAGAGTCAAACTCACTCTCTAAATTAAAATGTTAATTTAAAGAGTCTCTTGAAACATGATTTTAAATGTTGACTATTTAAAATAGAGAGCATCTCATGTTTAAAGAGTCTCTTAGAGATGCTCTTAGATTATATAGGAGCTACTACTCAGTCATGGTTTCTTGGAATTGTTTTTTATTGAATAAAATATATTTGAGAGTATTCTCAATTTCTTGTTGATTATTGTGCATTCAATTTTGCAAATCAACAAATTCTTGACATCCAAATCTTTGATATTATATGAATCTAATTATCGATATTCTAACGAATCAACGAGCATTTTAGATGTGTTCTTTGTTCGCTTGTATTCCGCTGCATCAACCTCCAAACTTTATTCTCACACCTCGAGACTTTCGGTATGCAGAAACTGCTTACAAGTAGGAAATGGCTTGTGAAAGAAAAGATCTCTTCGAATGCATGCCCCCCAAAATCATGGGAAAAGAAAAAAAGAAAAAAAAATGCCCAATGCAAGACTTGTAATAGTAATTTATATTTGTCTTGAGTACGTTAATAACAAGTCATTTAACAACCATACTGGTTTGTAAAGGGGGTGCATAATTGGTTATAAATCCACAACGTAGGCCTTTCACATGCAAAGTGAGATAAAACTAGATCGTAACATTCCACCCATCTTCAGGACCGATATCCACAGGGCCAAATTTTTTGAGTTGGATGACTCCACTGTACTGCCTCCTGTTGAAAGTTCTGATACAAGTTGTTACCACCATATTGGGTAAAACTTATAATTAAAACCGGCTTACAAAGGGAGGGTGCCCAATTGGTTATAAACCCACAAGTCAAGCCTTTCACAATAGATGTGAGATACAATTAGATCGTTACAGTCACACCCTCGATTTGTTACAAAAATAAGGTTCATCTAGAAGAGACCCTTCGTGTTCGTTCTGTTTTCCCATAGCAGCTATTTGTCGCGCATACCCTCGAGCTTCTGCATGTTCAGATTAAAAACATACAGATTGTCCTAGGTTTATCTGGAGTAAAATTGATGACATCTCTGTGTAAGACTTCAATATCTAACATATACACTAAAAAATCCTCAAATGAATACTTCAAAAACAAGGAAAAGAGAGATTACAAAGAAAGAATTAACTAGGCAAACAACTGAAATTTGTCTTTACTTAATACATTAAACACATTTGTACTATATTTCTGTGAAGATCAACATTAAGAAAAGAATCTTGTCTTTTATATTCAAGGATGTGCAGGAGGTGTCGATTCAGTGGATGGTTCCTTTCTGTGAAAACTTCTTCCAATCATGAGTAGATCTCCAACTCGCCAAAACATTGTTTTCCTTCTTCTATGAGAATTTCTATCTCGATCTGAACCATCGTGTGTACTATCTAAATTATCAAAATCTTCCGACTTTGGTGTTCCTGTATCATCCGTGAAGGCAGAAGAATACCCTCTCCTATGAGTAGAAACCGATGGTTTTGGAGTATGAAGCTCTGATCTTGGTGTTTCTGCAGAAGAATCAAATATTGAGCCTTTTAAGGCCTCTGCCTTATCTGGATATTCATCTAAAAGTTTCTCATCCGAATTTTCATGCTCGTTCATGAACTTCGGATCTTCAAGGTTGAAGCTGAAATGTTTCTTTAAATTACTGTCCTCATGTTCCTCATCCATGAACGTCCCATTCTTCTCCTTGTCCTCAGTCTTCGAATTTATTCCAAGGCCTTTGTGATCTCGGGTAAGAAAATTCAAGGCTTCATCCCTTTCCAAAAGACAATCTTTGAGTTGGGAATTTTCATCTCTAGCAATGTCTGCAGCTGCTTTTGCAGCATTGGCTTCATTAATAGCCTGCTTAAGTATATCCCTCAATTTGTTAGTTTCGTTCCGTGCTGCTTGTGTCATATCCTCCGCTGCCTTGAGGGACTCGGCAAGTCTAGCACTCTCATGTTGTGCAACAGCTGCTTCCTCTTCAGCTATTTTTATACAACTGACAAACCCCATTTCCTTCCCGTTCGAAGCCAAAATCGACTCCTCGGCTTCTAATCTCAGTCTATCTGCAGTATTCTTGTACAATTCTGCTTCTTGTTTAGCTTCGTCTAAAAGCTTTTGATGCCTTTCATCAGTACTTTGCACCATTTCCTTCAGTTTATCTGCTGCTTCTTTGACTTGCTCGAGTTCCATTTGGGCATTACCGAGTTTCTCCTTTGTTTGATTGGCTTCAGTGGTAACTTCTTTCAATGCCAAAGCTAAATCTTCCATGGCCTTCCTACTCTTTTCTTCTGCATCAATTGCCAACTTCAATTCGTTTTTAAGCAATTCCATCTCTTCGAGTTGAGTTTGAACCTTCAATGAAGCTTTCTTTTCATCTTCCTCAGCACGAGCTTGATTCTCCTTTGTCAATCGGAGCTCTGCCTTAAGCCCTTCATTCTCTTCATCGCTAAAATCACTATTATTAAGATCTCTGCTATTTTGCTTAGACGAATCTTGCAACAATTCGATTTTCTCACGAAGAGAAATGGTTTCAAGCTTCAATTCTTCAAGAACAATCTTCATCTGCTCAAGCTGTTTAGTCTTGATTTCCATCGAATCACTCATTCTGGATTCCGATTGCTTGCCTCGCTGTACTTCGTACTCTAATTCCCGAATCTTCTTCTCACTCTCAGACAACAATTCTGTTGCCTGCGTATTTGACTCTCTCACACTACTAAACTCCTCCTTCAACTTATCTAAAGATGCATCTCTCTCTAACAAAGCGAGCTCAAATTGCTTTGTTTTTCCAAGTTCTAACTCTAAAGACTTAATCTTATCATCTTTACCCTTCAATTCTTCATGTGAATTAGTTAGAATTTCTTTCAAACTCTTCAATTCCATCTTTAATTCCTCGACCTTCCGAGCTTCACTCAACCCAATACTCGCCTCGAGAGCTGCTTCTTTTGCCTGTCTGAGTTCATCAAGGGCTTGCTCTCTTTCTACCTCAGCAACCCCCAATTGTTCCTTAGTCCTATGGAGCTCTGCCTCCAAATCCCCCTTCTGTTTCTCCATTGACATAGCCCGATTACTCAGATTCTACATCAAAATGAGACCCCACAAACCCCATCATCAAGATCAAACAAAAGCTAAAAATAAACAAAATAACATACAAAAATAGAAAAAACCATAAATCAAAAGGGATTATATACCTTGGAAGACTTTTTATCAGCAATTTTAAGGGCATTCGAATCAATTTGTGAGACCAAATCACCTCCCCTACAAAACTTCGATGCAGAAAGAGTCCTAGAAAATACTGATGAATGATGATTCTTCTGAACAAAATCAATCGACCCAGATCTACAAAACCCATAAAATCACAAAAATTCAAATCCAAAACTCAAAAAATGAAGATAAATTTACATGCAACAAACATATGCAAAACTGAAAAAAGGGGGGAAATGACCGTTAAAACACGGAATCAATTAATAGAGTCCGATAAAATCTCTGCAACACAGAATATACCATGAAATTTTGATGGACCAAAAAATAGTCAGTGTTACCTTGATTTGGAACGTGACATTGTAAGGTGAATCTTTAACTATGGCTATGATTCCTTCGGATAATCAGAAAATAAGTTTGCAAAAATAAGCAGAAAAGAAAAATGTATAAGCAGATTTTTGTGTGTTTTGGTTGAAGTATAGGTTCATGACAAAGTCCGAAGTTGGCGGGTATTTGTTAGGCAATCAGCACGCTTCCGTAACGGCAAAAGTAAACTGAGAGAGATTTAGAGAGAGAAGGTGATATATAGAGAGAGGAATAAAAGAATTTAAAAAAAAAAAATTCACCATTGTTCCCCAACTTATTATCTTAGTAACGAGTTAGTCCAAAACTTTTTATGAGCAAATTTGTCTTCGAATAGTCATTATAACTCACTTCATATTTCTAAGCACCAATTAGTGATGACAATGGACAAGTGCACGGCGGCCCTTCTCGTCCTTTGCCCCATCAAGAATTTTCAAGAGAGGTTGTGACGGGAACTAAAACTCTAAAATACCCCCATTTCGAGTCTCATTTCTCCATTTACTTATTGTTTTGTTTTTTTAAATACAATTTAAATTTAAAAATATATAAATAAAATAAAATTTAAGAGTCAACCGATTCAAGACAAGTTCACTTTTCTCCATCCCAGCTCCATTGAGAGTAGAACACACGACACAGCAAGTATAAAACATTTTCATATAAAGTTGGACATACAATGATCACATGATAATTTAACAAAAATTTGAGCGTTTTCGTATAAACGCATATTTTGAAAGTTGTTTATAGTCGATTTAAATTATAAATTGATATAAATGAGTGACGAATGAGTATACAGTACTTGTGAATCTCACGAAATTAGATTGACAACTAACTTATTCAATCTTTAAATATTAGATTGAGAGAATAGATTAGGGACCAAATATGAAAATTTAGCCAAGAAATATTTTGGAGTTTGACAGTGTCTAGGGGCCGGCAAACATGACCTAGGAAATTGCTTTGATAAGTAAATGTTACTCTCTCCGACGTGAGCATTTCGGACATTTGTGTATATAGTTTTTATTAACCTAAAAAATGTCTTCCTCTACTTTTCTTAGTAATTTCGAAAGAAACGGTCATTACCAATAGAAATTTGCCTAATAATAAGTCAACAATAATCTTTATATGGTGCTTCTCGACCTATTTGAAAAGTTCATTTAATTTCGGTATGTCATTCACTAGTAAATAAAATCATTTAATTGATGAGCTAAATATATGGGATTCTCAAATAAAGCTAACAAATTTAAGTGAGTTTCTATATATTGCTTATGTTTGACAATTAAAATAAAATTCTTTCTTTTTCAAATTTATTTTCAATCACATATTCTAAAAAAATATATTAATTCGTACGTAAATAATAAAAAAATCTAGTTTTTAACTACACAATTTCCAAAAATCATTATTTCAAAATTCATTTTCCTACAAAAAAATCATTTTAATGATTGTCAAACCGGAATATATATTATTCATTCACAACTTAAAATTAAAAATTGTACATGTATAACTTTGGAGCTTACTCGAGCATTAAGAGTACTTTGCCCCTATTTGGTGTCCATTGTTTTAAAATTATTTTTGATTTATGATCATTTTTAAGTATACACACAAAATAAATATTATGCACGTAAACTTAATCCAGTTGTTGAAATCGAACCAAACCAATGAGTTTGGGTCGGTTTGGTTAGGTTAGTCGGTTTGAATATTTGTCGAGTTAAAAAACTTTGCCTACTTATTTTGAGTTAAAAAATTGTTTGCCTATTTATAAATTTTTTTTTTTTTTTGCTTGCATAGTACGTATTTATAATATATATAATATAAATGGTAAATAGTCGATTTTTCTGAAATCGTCATATATAGCATATAGTTACCAATAACCAATTACATCAAAATAAAAAGCAATGTTACAATCTAAATTTGGAGTTTATTATAAACGATTATTCTCCTTGCTTTTCTTTTCTTTTATTTTGAAATTTGGAGTTTTGGTAGAAAAATATAGACGGTAAACAAATTATTTGAGAATATTTTATGTTTTTTTAATTTTATTTTAAGTTTACAAATATGAATTTCAAAATGAAAAAAAAAAAAAATCTAAATACTGTATTGTAGGGTTGGATCGGTTAATTGACGATTTTGTTGCTTAAACCGCAACCAATTCGACCCGACTCCTCAATTTCCTTTTTAAATGGAGTTTGAGCACCATTAATTAGGTTTTACTTTTAAATGAGCACGCGAGATTTTCCATAGATAGTTTTGTATCAATTTGATATGAAGGTTGTCGGAGTCCCAGGTCTGCTGTCCAAATGGCGAAGGAGTGAGGAAATGGTGGGTAGGATTTTGGTGGTTGGTTTTGGTTGACGGTGGTGGTTAGTTTTGTTGAGATTTGTTACTGGTGTGGTGAAAGGACCGTGGTGGCTATCCCAAAACGAGGATAATTGCAACGATGACAGTGATCCAAGAAAAAAAAAAATTTACTTTTTAAATACACAATCACCAAAAAATCATTATATCAAAATTCATATACATACTAAAAAAAAAAAAAAAAAC
>CAIGRB010019990.1:0-25122 GCA_903798255.1 Fraxinus quadrangulata | reverse complement strand
GTGCTTTATTCATACTTGAATTAAGTTATTAAACTTTGATATTTAATTCTAGTATCATACTTTGAAATTATATCTTGTGTATTGTATAGCTTTGAGACAAAGTGTCGAAAAAGTTTCAAAAACCAATTCATCCCCCTCTTGGTTAGTTATTCTTGGGTTATCAGCGACGATATCAAGCGCCCCATCCCCATAATCAAATTCCTAACCCTAAAATCTTTCCTTCTCTCGCTTTCTTGGATTCCAGTGGTGCAACGATATCGAGCGCCACTTCGGGCAGCTTTGGGACAATTTGCCACCACTGTCAAATAACGATGGCCCCACTACTTGAAAATAGTAAAAGCAGGCACGTCGCTGCTATAAAGGTATCAACAACAGCACTCATTGCTGCCAATGGAAGCAACGATGAGCACCGCTATTGCATTGGCAATTGATGCAACTGCGCATCATAGCGACATCCAACGCTGCTGAATACAATGCTGTCAGTGCCGATGGTAACTTTTGTCGTCGGTACCCCTATTCGATCTTTTTGACCTAAAATTTATTTTCCTTTTCAAAATGGATTTTGAATATGGAATTAACTATTCTTTTAAAGATAGAAACTCCAAAAATAATACCAATCAACTATCGATTGTTCCAAATACATAAATAATTTCTAACAAACAAGTGTGCTCTAATATCACAGTTGAGAATTTACTTAACATGCAAAGTGGAATTTAAACAATATTTCATTTTCCATCGAGGATCTGCTTTATGTTTCAAAAGAATATGTGGTAAGAATTATACCTTTAATTAATTCTGCGAAGAACAATTTTGATCTGCAATCCACAACTGCCCAATTATCCAGCCTCCAATGGAAATCAACACACAGAACAAGAATAGAAATCACCTAGATTAATTAATTCACATTATCCTCCCAAATTGACATATAGTAATGTGTCAGGGCAGCACACGTAATGGGAAATATCACGTGGTATGACAAACCAAACTTGTTTGCTTATCTTGAAACTATAATTCCTCCGTTAATTTGATCTGATCGATTACTAGATATGAAGTGTGTCAATCTCGATTATTGATCATATATTTTATCCAAGTCAATATAAGTCGAAAATTCCTTTTGACTTATGAGTACATATTGGCTAAGGATTTTTTATCAACATAACTGAATGAAATGTAGATCATACTTTGTTACTATATAAGAGTGACGAATCTCTATTGGTCATTCACAATTTTTATATGATTCTTGACATACCAAAATGATGTCATATTAGCAACTCTTGTCGAAGCAATATCTAACATTACCAAAGTATGACTCCTCATATAAGGTATTATGATAATCTCGAGTCGAAGGACCAATTTCACTACCGAACGTTGGAGTTAACCATTGACACTCATATAGTTATTACACGCATAAGTAAAAAAATAAACTTAATATTTTATCTCTTCGATTCCTCTTGATAATCGCATTCACCATCCTGCCACTATTTCAATCGACCCGAACCAACCTGTAAAATTTTATAAGAGTGCATATTTAAAAATACTCAGTAAAATATGTGTAGTTTCCATACACAATTATATACAATAAAATAAACATTTCATACCACTCTTCTCTTATGGAGTATATCGGTGACAAAACGACACACTCATCTTAGGTCATCTTAAATTTTCGTATGATCTCATATCTTTTAATAAAGAACCCGAAGGTCCATTGGCAATTCATGCATAAATTATTGAGTATAAAAATATAAGGAAACTGACCACTTGCACAAGAGTATCTTACCTTGATTGATCAAACAAGCTTTTGAAAAAGAATATATACTAGAAATTTACAGTAGCTTTATATGAAAGCTGCTGTGTAAAATTCATTGGTGGTGAATTGTGGGATAATTGTACACTATTTATAGTAAAACAAATATAGTGCTTGAGTCTTGGTACAATTGAGATGGAAAAATCGTATTTATCAAATTGGATAAGAATTGAATTTTTAGTAAACAAATCATAATATGACATGTGTACATATAACATATCACAACAAAAGGTTATTCTAATCCCAATACGTGATAGTGATGACAATTTTTGACTTCAAATAGAACTCTAATCAAATAAAAAATTTATCCTACATCTATTCATTAGATACACGTGGTTATCCCTCATCCAAATTCAATTTGATTTTAAAAAAATTGCAATTTCTTTGAACTTCAATATCTTAGACTAACTTATCCGAATTAACTTTTTCTCGAGCCCAATTTATATGATTAATTACGAGTTATCCAACGAGTCCCATATTGATATACTTTTCATCGCTTTAACAATATCTAAATATTTAACCTAAAATTTGAAGTTAATACATATATCACTTTAGTCCCTCAACTTTTCAAAATAACAAAATATAGAATGTAAATAATTAAATTCTATTCTAAAATTTTCGGGCGTCCCAATCTCCTCTCCTTAAAAGAATTTTCTCCTTGAAATTACCTGTGTTCGGGTCTTCTATTACATGTTCCTGAGCTAAAGCAAAAACTCGGTCCTTTCCCTTCTTTCCTTGCTCATCGTTCTTCCTCGAGGGGTCTTCTTTGCAATTTTTGGAAACATCACCTGTTTTGCCGTATATATAGCACACATTTCTCCTGAAGAGACATTCACCCCTATGCATCCTCGTGCACTTTGGACAGGGTGAAATGACTTGTCCAAAACTTGATCCAATGTTAACTTTTTTATTCTGTCATTCTCCTTTTTCTTCGTTGTACCCATTCTATTTCTACTTTCCTAAGGGTTCGGTCCATTGCTGAGAAGTTTGGTCAATATCAAGCCTATTTGAGATTTCTTAGGCAGTTTGCAATACCCTCCTCGCTTTCTTTGCTTCCGTATCTACTAGGTATGGTGCATATCTAGAGAGTTGTTCAAACTTTCTCTCAACCAATTGTAGGGCATTTAATCCCTGCAATGACCTATGCGATCACAAGCCTTCCAAAATAAAGGCATCCAATTCCATTTTTTGTTCACATCCCATTTATTGATTTTGAACAATATTCCAACAATCCCACACTTGTTCAAAATTCAATAAAATCTCATATTCAAAATATACAATACTCATGTATAAGAATTAGATATCTTTTTATTTGAATCTAACCATAGTGTAANATACAATACTCATGTATAAGAATTAGATATCTTTTTATTTGAATCTAACCATAGTGTAATTCAAACAAAGTAAAGTCGAAATTAAAGGTAGTATGAAAGCTTTGAACCAATTATTCCATATGACAATACCGGCAAGAACATACACACAAGTATTACGTGTTCTCAAGTTCCTCAATCTCACTTATCGCTAATATGGCATTGCACTCATCATTTTCAACATACTTTTAAGATAGAAACTCTAACTCTCTATTGAGGCAACACCACCTTGAAGTTCATCTAGGTGAAGTTTCTCCAGTATCTTTGTTACTTTTAGAGCTACTTGTACTTAGTACTGAACTTCATTAAGAGCTTTAAAACTCAGCCATCATTTCAGTAAAAACCAGCATTATTTAATTAGAATAGGGTTATTGCGGATTATATAATGCTGAAACTATTCATATATCGAATGACTTGTTGTTATCATTTGAACTCGTGGATTACTTAATAAGTAATGACAGGTAAGGTTGCTATCATTGATGGACCTTTAGTTCAAGAGTTTCAACCCCATTCTACTCGAAGTAAACGTCACTAAATCTCTATTTAGAGGTTTAGTAAAAGGATCCGCTAAATTTTCAATTGACTTAACATAATTTAGTGAAATTATTCCATCCTTGATTAATTTCCTAATGCAGTCATGTCTAAAACTCATATGTCTCGACTTTCTTTGTGTACATCATTGTATGCTTTAACTATCGTGGCTTGACTATCGCACATGATAGATATTGATGATGTAATCTTTGGTCCCAAAGGTATCTCATAGAGTAGACCCTTAAGCCACTCAACTTCTTTCCCAATTTTTGATAGTGCTACAAATTCAGATTCCATAGTCGAATGTGTTATGCATGTTTATTTCTTTGATTTCCAAGAAATAGCTCCTTCTCCAAGAGTAAACACCCAACCTGAAGTAGATTTACTTTCACCCGTTCTAGATATCCAATTAGCATCTGTAAATCCTTCCAATACAGTTGGGAATTTAGTGTATTGTAGACCTAAGTTCTTGGTTTTCATTAAATATCCAAGAACCAATAGCCTTCTAATGGTCATTGCTCGGATTACTAGTAAACCTACTAAGCTTACTAATTGCAAATCTTATGTCCGATCTTGTGCATTGAACTGCATACATTAGACTCCCTATAACACTTGTGTACTCCAATTGAGCAATTGCCTTGCCATCATTCTTTATGTTTTGAACTTGGATCAAGAGGGGTACTACATTCTTTTATGTTCAATTGTTTGAAATTATTTATCACATTCTCGATATAATGTGATTGTCTTAAATGATAACCCTCACTAGTTTTAGTAATTTTGATACCCAAAATGGTATCCACTTGTCCAAGATCCTTCATCTTGAATGTGGAAGATAGAAAGTTCTTCGTTTCTTTTATTCCCTCCATGTGATTACACAAAATCAACATGTCATCAACATATAAGCAAATAAATATCACATTATCATCACATACTTTAGAATACAAATATTTATCTACGCTATTATGTTTAAAACCAAATGAAATAATGGCTAAATCGAATTTTTCAAGCCATTTCTTAAGAGCTTGCCACAAACTGTATAATGAATTTATTAATTTACACAACTTATGTTCATTTTCGAGTAGAGCAAACCTTTCAGATTGTTCCATAAAAACTTCCTCATCAAGATTCCCATTTAAAAATGTCGTCTTGATATCAATTTGATGAACATGCAAGTCATGTATAGAAGCTAATGCGAATAATATCCTAATTAATGTTATTCTAGCTACCGGTGCATAAGTATCAAAATAGTATATTCGTTCCTTTTCTCGATAACCTTTTTGTACTAGTCTAGCCTTAAGGTATTAAGATAACCATCAAAATTGTACTTTATCCTAAACACCCATTTACTTCTAATAGTTTTGGATCCAGGTGGTAAATCGATACGTTTCCATGTATTTTTTGACATAATTGAATCCATTTAATCATTAATTGCATCTTTCCAAAAAATGCTACATCGAGAATTCATAGCTTCTCTATAAGTTTAAGGATTGGTTTCCACTTGTAGAACAAAATGAATTATTCTTACAACATTCTTCACATTTCCTTATACTAAGTAAACCAAAATTGTTGTCCACAAACTATATCTGCCCCCTCTCAGATTGAAATGATGCTTAAAGGGATTATGGCAAATGGTTTGCAACATTAACCAAGCCTTGTAAAAAATTTAACACTTAAGTACTTGTGAAAATCCTCTAAAATTTGAAGAACACAAAAAGGGAAATTTTTGAATATGTATGAAGGAATTTTTTATTTCAATGATGTATGGAATAAATATGTTTTCAGGAATGATATGTATATCATCTTACCTTCACCGTGATCACCTATATATATCCCTCAAATGTCTTCCACGAAATGGTGCCAATTCATATGAAAAGCCACCAAATTCAAAAAGAGAATGGCCATAAAACGGTCATCTAACAGCTAACTGGTTGTTCTATGCGACCGCATAGAACAAACCTATACGGTCGCATAGAACAATCAGTTGCACGGAATTTAATCCCTGCCACAACCTATGCGACCGCAAGCCTTCCTGGCCTATGCGGTCACATAGGCCAAAATAAAGGCATCCGGTTCCATTTTTTATTCACATCCCAATTTTTTTTATTTTGAACAATATTTCCAACATAATTAACCTTCAACTATGAACTTGTGTATATTAAAACTTATTTAATTTTAAAGTCAAATTATACTGCCTACGGAAAATCCATAGATGGATGATACATATGTCAAATGACAACACTAGGCACGAATATTCATTGGTGAAGAGCTCTCACAATTTGCAACAGAAAATCCATTCTTATTTATCGTAGGTAAAAGCCTACTACTTTGGCCAACGGATAATCCGTTTTGGATTACAAACGAATTATATCTATTGATAATTATCCGTCGATGAAAGACTTTTTTGTTTTTGTGAGAGTTAGAGTTGAACAAAGAAACTGTCAAATCATAAAATCGAACTGAAACTGCTTTTCAAAACTGTTGGTTTGGGTCCATCTGGATCTGTCAACATTTTGATTTTAAACCGAACGAAGCCGCTTTGAAGTGGTTTGATTTAAGTTTCAAAATTTGCAAACCGTTTCAAGCCATCAAATCGTTGATAAAAAATCTAAAAATAAATTTATTTAAATTTCATGTAACCGAAGTAAACTGAAAATATCCCAATTTAAAAGATAGATTCATATTAGATCCAACTCAATTAGGCAATTACTCGTCATAATTAATTAATTAAGGGAAAAATTCATAACTATCATATATTAAGGATACAATTTCAAAAATATCAAACTTGTGAAATGCTTTCAAAACTCTGGTTGTAAATCATGTTTATGTTTCCTAAAAATTATATGTTGATTTTTTTTTTTTGCGAAAATATTATTACTTAAATTAATGGGTATAATAGGATAATTAAGGAAATTCTCTCTTATGTTATCACCTCCCAAAATCGATTTAGACCAGCTGGTTCGACCGGAGAACTCGTGAACCGGATGAAAAACCACTCCGGTTGTTGGTTGTTCGCTAGAATTACGTATCGCAAGTGCATAGATTGCGTTCAAGTAATAAAGTGGACTTGTGAGTCCGGATTGTCTATTCTTCGAAGAATGTTTACTTTAATTAAACCACTCTAGTCAATTTAATTATAATAATGTAACAAACAATAAGATTTGATTCTTAAAATAATAAAAATCCTAAAAAACTCAATAAAAAAATAACACATCTAAAAATTACAAAAAAATATGAGGAAAAAGTAATTAGGATTTATGATTTTACTTAATTGTCACCTAATTAATTTTTTCACAAGTAAATAACAAATTAATTATTAATCATGTTAGAGCCGATTTTTCAATTTTAGCTAATTATCTCTCTCAAGCAAAATTAACCCAAATCGATTAGTTCAACCTACTATACGGATTAAAATCCAACCAATTGCATTAAATTTTCTTGAAGTAGCTTAAATGATCACCTGGTGTTAGGGTATATCTTTATCCCCTACAACAACCTTTGTCATTTACTATTGCGGTCGCACAATAATCTCTCAACCATTTCACAAATCCCTCATTACTAACATTAACTAGAACAAAAAATGCACATGAAAATAATGATTTTAATACAAGCAAACATTGAAATTAAATAAGGAGAAGATAAACAAGGATAAGATTCATACACTACATCACAGATAGGAGAAAATAATGAAGTAAATACAAGATTATAGATTGGTTGCCGTAACTTAATCTTGAGTCTTCCCCAAAATCTCTCATCTTTCTTCGATTCTTCTCTCTTTGGTTTGCCCTGGTTTATCCCCTACTTCTTCTCCAAAATGTAAATAAAATGAAAAGAAAAAGAGAAGATTGAAGAATGAAGAATGAAAAGAGACTTCATAGATTTGTGTTATTCTTAATTCACATATTTGTACAATGTAGGTCCTTTTCTCTTCCTTTTTTTGTTCCTTTTCAATTGGTGATTTTTAAATACAAAAATCATAATTACACAATTGTGAGTTCATAACCACTCTTTTCATCAATAGTAGGTCATTTTAAGTATTCAATAAGTGTGTAAAAACACAGTTATTAAACACCCCAAACTTAATTTCTTATTCGTCCTGAGCAAGATTATCAACTAACACTATCAAGCAATAATGGAATAAAGATAAATAAAATATTAGATAGCTTGCCAAAATGTCCATGATAAAATTGTTTAATCAATTCACAATATGCCTCCAAATAATGCTACCAAAAATAATTAGAGCTTATCTCATGCTTGATCGAGGGTGTGTGTGTGTGTTAATTTCAATCATCATCTAGACTTGAAAAAACTTGCAGAGATGGAAAAAATTTCAAATTGGTGCCAACCCGATCCTTAGTGGTCATATCTTTCATTTCCCACTTGTGAGATTCACATCCTCCAAATAGACATTTATTTTCTTTCTCAAGATGTTCATCAATGTGTTGCTCTCCAATCACTCTTTCTTTTATCGTTGTAATTCGGTTGGGTCTAATTAGAAATCTCAACATCTAATTATGTAATGATTCTTCACTAATTGAGTGCTTTGGTCTTTAATCTTATACTAGGTATTTCCTTGTGACCTTCTTGTTCAACAATTTACGCCCAAACTTGTTAGGAACCATGGATAAATAGGACTTAAAAAATGACCTATAAAAATAATAGCTAATCAAATAAAAGCATGAAAATAAATAAAAGTAAGTAAAAAGATTAAGAGTAAGAAAATTTGACTGCTTCCCAACAAGCGCTTTTTATATTTTTTAACTCGATTTTGACTATTTGAATCATGGATATCTCAAAAAAGCTTTGGAAGCCTTGCATAGCTTTCTTTTTTTTGACTTTGCTCCACTTTTTATTTATTCTCTAAAACTCTTCATTTCCCCTTTCAACATAATATGACTCGCCTCTTCTATCTGATTCAAATTCAACTATGTAGACTTTCACCTTCTCATCGGATTTAATCACAAAATCAATTTTCAAGCAATCAATAAAGCTAGAAGAAATACGTTACTTTCATCCTAATTAATCGCTACATCTTCATATGATTCCTTTGTGGTTAATTTGTCATTCTCTTTGAGCTTTTCTCCCATGGTCATTATCTCTTAGGATTGAATAACTAGTCTAAAGTCTAAATCCACAAGCATGAGAAGTCGGTTGTTCGTGTGTAACCTGCAAGCGTACGAGATTGTTGACAAGTATTAGATTTAGTAAGTTGAGATTCTCATCCCACGAAGAATAATTTTCAATTAAATTGTAATAGTTTTTTATGGAATTCGAATTATGTCACATAAAAGAGATTTGATTTGTGATTTATGCTAAATTATTCTACTAAAAAAGCAGTAAAAAGAATTGCTTGTATCAATAAATGGATAATTGTATTCAATTTCGAATCTATCTATTGCTATCTATTTCAATTCATAGTTTGTAATCTTGTCAAATTCATGCGTTCTTAACAATGGATAAAGTTATGATATGTAATTTTCTTTTTCATGACAAATTAAATCTATCTTAACCACGACATGAATCCATTGCTAGCCCAAATTCGAATGATTAGAATGCATTAGATTTTATATTATCTATATGATTGAACAAGTGATAAATATTATTCTTAACATCTATTGCACATATGTTAATTTTGCAGTCTTCTAAATTTATCATCTCTCAGCACTATAGTAAACAACTAATTATTTAATTTGTGGTCAATCAATTAAATAATACAATATGTTTGCAAAATTAATCAAGAAATATTAAACTGCTTGTCTTGAATTAAAATAAATAAATAATAGGCACTACAACATTTTATACATTTTATAACATTCAAATATAGCATTCTTATTAGTAATGCTATAAAATAGAATTAAATTTTATCTAAACTTAATATAATATAAGAGCATTCATTAAAATGCCCACTAAACTAAATAGCCCAAATTACTTCTCTCCATATTTTACCTAAATATTGGCTTCTCCTTTTGTACCCTAATTTTTTCTCTCATCAAATCTCGTGTTTGCCTCTCTTTCCTCCAAGAGAAATTGAAGGACCTCGGCTTGCGTCCGCCTAAGAATGAGACCGAAATGAAGAAGTAGAGGAATAGCTATTGAAGAATAAGGGCAATTGTGGCACTAGTAAGGAATCTACTGTTGTTTCCAATGCTTACCATCAAGGTGTTTTGTTCTTCATCTTTTCTTCTATCACTAGATCTAGGGTTTCACCCATTTTTCCCTGTCAATTTTATTTTTCAATTCCATTCTTATTCCTACTATAGCATTTCTCAAATTAGGGGCTTATTGCAAAAAAATGCATTTTGCAATAGTGTTGTGATAGAGAATGTATAGTGAAAAAATAAGGAAAAATTTTGGGTTTACTTGTAATATTATTTTATTGAAAAATGTGTGGTTGTAATGGAGTCAAATCACTGTTTAAGAATGTATTTTGATGGAAAAAATGGGGCTCAAACAAGGGCTAGGTTTAGATGGTGGTAATACCGAAGGTTACGAAGGTGGTTCCGATAGATATGGTGGTGGTGCCGGTGGTTGTTATGGATGTAGTTGTAGCGGCTCACTTTATAGTAGTAGAGGTGGCTATGGTGGTGTCAGGAGCGGAAGGTATCATCCCTATGGAAGGTAGAGCGCATATGAGTCATAAAAATGGAGTTCAAAGGTAATTTGGCCAATTTTCTAATGAGAGAACTATTCACTGTGAACAAGGGATTTTGTAATTTAAATTGGTAATTTACATCTGTTTGTTCGGGTAAATTGTACTTATCTCTGAAGATAACAATCTGTTTCCAATTCTATTCTCCCATCTGCAAAAAGAATCAGAATATTGAAACATATTGTTAGTATATGGAATGAAACTTTTTATTTTATTTTCTGGATATGGGAATAAAACTATTGTTTTAGTAATTGTGATAGGGTAGTAGGGTAAATGTGTAACGATATGTCCAAATAGCGGTATTATTCTTCTTGATTATCTGTTACTAGGCTCAAATTATAATTAATATTATAATGGATTTGCCTCATCATTTTAGTGGCTAACATTCTTTACCAAAAATACTGCTTATCTGGGCCATATCTTAACTCTTGCTTGCACATCTCTAATAATTGAATGGTCATTGCAGAGGGAATTGAACGTAATGATATGCACCAGGTCCCGTTTATTCATAGTTATCCTGTAGGAGCGTCTATAGCCATTTTCACCTTTGGAAGAGTCCAAATTCCATTGTCTGACTGTAGGTCAGTCCAAAACTTGGTTAGATTCACATCAAGCTCTATGGATCCCAAATGAATGCAACATTCGAGCAAGGGTTACTTTATTTCAGAAGTTCAAGTAAGAACCAAGCTAACTATCAATTAATTTACTTTCACTTTTGAACATTCCACAAGGGTTATATATATGCTCGTTAATAATAAAATCTATTTATTGTTCTCTATGTTTTTTGGAAAGCTCAGGGGATTGATGAATGGTCTTCAAAAGGTAAGACTTCTTGAGTCATCAACAGAAGCTGGCTTTCTGGCTCAACATGTACAAAGCTTCTATCATGCATGTGTATGGACTTTTAAAAGGTTCTCTCTATTTTTCTTTTATCTATTAATTTTTACACTCTTGGATTATTGATCTACCTTTTAAGATGTTTGAATGGTTCTTTCTTCCAGGGGTTCCCTCAATATGGGATTCCAAGCAGTTCTACACATGAGAATCTCCTAAAACTTATAAACAAGGTAAATTAAAATGTAATTAGCAATCTAGAGATAATTATTTCAAGTTCTTTAATTGGTTAATGAGTAATGCTTCCAGCTAGACTTGAGAGTTTCCTAACTTCATAGGTGCTTAAGACAATTTAAATGAATGTATAACGTGTGTATGAATATTCAAGCTGTTAGATGAGAAGATTAACAATACAAGGCTCCGAACTCATTTCTTTTTATGTCCCATTCTTATAAGCTATATAAATTATATAAAACATGCATTTATGGCAATTAAGAAAAGAAAATATGAAATAGAAATGTTTTTGATATTCATATGGTCTTGCATATAACTTGCCGCTTCATTTCAAGCAACATTGAATATTGTTGGCAGCACAGTAAATCTCTACTCAAATTATTATTCTTATTGATTATTTGTGTAAAGAAATGTCAAATATTGTATTCTTATATCTTGAGTCACCGATTAGAGTTTTGACTATTCACATATTTTTACAATCTAATAAATTGTTTCATTTTGTTAATTTTCAAATTTAAATGCATCATTGGTTTGATGGTTGTTTACTTCAAACAAGTTGCAAGAGTTTAAGAAATTTTATTTTGAAGAACTAGAATGACATGATTTTAATTTTAATTTGTTTATTTTCTTTTCAAGCATATATTTCTATTAGTATTTGATGCAAATATGTAACATAATTGGAATTCTTTATTGAATAATATTGATGCATGTTTTAGAATTTATTATTGATCTCATTATTGTTGTTTATATTTTTAGCCAAAAATTAATACTATTGAATATTTACATTTTACATACATTACAATAAAAAAAATACTATTGAAAATGATACATTATATCCAATAAATGCTATAAATATTTAAAAAATGTTATTGAAAATGTAATCATGACGATTAAAGAATATTATTAAAGCCAAAATTATAATGGCAAAAAATGCGATCAAATTAAAAAGATTACACGAAAAGAATGCTATAATACCTAAATCATGACGATAAGAGAATGTTATTGAATTTTTTTTATAGTACCTTATACTAGCATTCACAAAACGTTATAATAGGGATATGACTTTTGATAACGCCACTTGCAATAGCATTTCGAAAAATGCTATAGAACATGATAGATAGCATTCTTCGCAAGTTATAAATGAGTTGATATATTGTAGTGAGGGTTCATCTTATCCAATAAAAAAACGAATCTAGCCTAGTACGCTTTTAAATAAATTACGAAAATAATGAAAAATCATTATTCTGATCATGAAATAATGTAAGAAATCTTGATCTTCAATTCCTAGGTTAAATTCTTCAAAATCTTGATCTATTAGCTTTAATTTTGAGCTAGGGTTTGATCTTCTCTCTCAAAAGTGGTAAATTGTCCTCATGTTTTGATGAATTTTATGATGTTATTGTGTATCTAGAGGTTAGAGAGAGTTCCTTCAATGGCTGTCCATGTCATTATATAAGGTGTAATTAAGTAAAATATTACGTCCAAGTTGAATTCTAAAAGAGTTTCAATTAAATAAGGAAAGTTGTCTTCGTGCAAGCATGATTACATTCTTTGTGCAGTCATCGATAATTTTTTCATAACTTTCTCTTCTAATATTCGATTGAGGTGATTTAAAGTGAATTGAAAAGCTAATTCAAAGTGTTACAATTATTATAGGAATAGAAATTTTCCAATTTGAACGTTAACTGGGTTTCAATCTCCGGATAAAAATCTAGACATAACTTGTGTAGTTGAAAATTGATTTGTGACATCATTTGATTGTATTTTACTCATTTTTTGAGTCCTAATTGCGTTAGATTTACTCTTGAAAATTTTCAATTATCATTTTGTGGTCCAATCAACTATGAATATTTGCAACTTGGTCCTAAAATTGGTAGTTCTTCCTTTTTTGCATATTTTTCACTCATTTCTTCCAATTCATTCAATTTGCGTCAAGTTTTACCTAAAAATAAAATTAACACATAATTAAGTTATAATTTATTCAAATCAATAACAAATACCCTAGTTTAGTATCGGTCCTATCAACTCCTTCAAATGGATTATACCCCACTTTTGAAATCCTCACTTTAATCGAACTTAGCAAATTTATTAAAGCACTTTTCAAGTACCTTCTCGTTCAATAGGGGAGTACCATCTAACAATAACTTGATGTCCTCATCCAATCATTAGGTACATCATCTCATGAGAATTGTCTAGTGCTTGTTTTCAATATTTTAAATATTGTCTAAACTAGAGAAGTTTTGACATTGATACATCAGTGCAAGAATACAAGAATTGCCATGTACAATGCACCGTATGACAAATTTCACAACTTGGATGCCTCCAGGCATATATCTATATTCCATGTCGAGATTAGCCAGTGCAAAATTTTGTTACTTTACCCTCGTCAGAATCATGCATATATAGCTGAAAAGTACATGAAAAGAATATCAAATACAGGATAGATCAAAACTGTGGGGGTAGATAAAAGATACAACAGAAAAAGCAACTAAAAAAAATTAAAACTAAAGTTAACTAAACTGGTAATCAAAGTAAAATCATTCTTTGACAACGGCCCAAAAAAGTTGTTCGCTAGAATTACTTACCGTAAGTGCACGGGTCGAGTTCAAGTAATAAAGTGAACTTGTGAGTTTAAACGGTTGATTCCTCAAGAAATGTTTACTTTAATTACACCACTCTAGTCAATTTAAGTCTAGAAATATAACACACAATAAGATTTGATTCTTAAAATAATAAAAATGCTAAAATTTCTTTAAAAATAACACATCTAAAAAGTAAGGAAAGATAGGAGGATAAGGTAGTTGAAATTCATGATTTCACTTAATCATCACTTAATTAATTTCTCCATAAGTGAATTAACAAATTACTTATTAATCATGTTAGACTCGATTTTTCAATTTTAGCTATTTACTTCTCTCGAGCGAAATTAATTATAATTGCTTGTTTTAACCTACTATATCTCTATGTCAATTAAAATCTAACCAATTACATTAAATCTTAGTGAAAATAGCTCAAAAGATTACCCAGGGTTAGGGTAGATCTCTACCCCATATAAAAACATATAGCATTTACTATTCCCGTATAAAATACACAATAATCTCTCAACCATTGCAAAAATCAGTCAATACTTAGATTTATTGGTCTAATAAATGCAAGATATTAAATAAATAAGAAATTCAAATTAAAATAATGATTTTAACATTAACAAGTAAACGTTGAAATTAAATAAGCTAGGTTAAGCTTCCCCATTCACACCAACATCAAGAACTTAGTCCAATTTATGTATGTGCTTAAAAAAAGGAGAATATTTATAAAATAAATCACAAATAGGAGAAAATGATGAAGTAATTACAAGATTAAACATAAAACTCTTTTTTGGTTGGATTCTTGAAGGTTGTCATGGCTTAATCTTGAGTTTCCCCCCAAAATCTATCCACCTTCTTTGATATTTCTCCCTTTAGTATGTCATTTTCTTCCTATTTTCCTCCCCGAAAATGTAAAGAAAATAAAAAGAAAAAGAGAAGAATGAAAAATGAAAAGAGAATTCATAGATTTGGCTGAAAATGACCTTCTAAAACCCTAAAACACGCCCTAAAAGTTTTGCACCAAAAGTCCCTGGAATTAAAAAATAAAAATAAAAATCGATCCTAGCTGATAAAGTTGGCGTGTGCACGCCAGCAAACCCAAAAGCTCTATGCTTTAGGGTCTAAGCTTCCCGCTTGCGTGTTGGTTTGAGCCGCACAAGGGCGACTCTTGTTCTTCTGTTTTGCAACTTAAGTCACCACATAATTCTGGATTAGGTCCCTCAACTTTGATCTTGAACTCTTTAGTTCTCAAATTTTGACTATTATTTGAATCACGCCTCCATAACTTGCACCCAAGGTCCTTCAACTTTTAGCACTTGTGCACCTTGGTCCTCCAAATTCACTCTTTTGTATGATTTTGGTCCTTTTCTTTTTCCTTTCAATTGGTAATTTTTACCTATAAAAGCTATAATTACACAATTTTAAGTCGAAATCCACTCTTTTCATCAATATTAGTTCATTTTAAGTATCCAATAAGTGGCTAAAAACACTTATCAAACACCCCTAAACTTAAATTCTTGTTCATCTCGAACAAGATTATCGACTAACACAATCAAAAAATGATGGAATAAAGATCAACAATATTAGATAGCTTGCAAAAATGTTCATGAGTGTAAAATTGTATAATTAATTCAAAAATATGCCTCCAAATAATGCTACCAAAAATAATTAGAGCTTATTCCATGTTTGATTGGTGTATGTATATAGTCAATTTCAACCAATATCTAGACTCGTAAAAAATTGTAAAGATAGAAAAAATTTCAAATTGGTGCCAACCTGACCCTTTGTGGTCAAATATTCCATTTCCCTTCCGTAAGATTCACTTCCTCTAAATGGATATTTGTTTTTTTTCTTCAAGATGTTCATCTGTAGGTTGCTCTCCAATCACTATTTTCATTTACCGCTCTAATTCGATTGGGTCTAACCGGCAATTTCAATATCTGGTCATGTGATGATTCTCTAATAACTGAGTGATTCAATATTTAAGCTCATACTAGGAAATTCAAACCACTAATTATCTAAGCCCACACATCAATTACAAATGCACAATTTTTATTCAATTTTTCTATTAAAGCTCTAGATTAACCTCACTCACTTAAGCTTTCTTCTTGACTCGTGTAATGAGTTTTATGTCAATAACTCCCCAATTTTTAAAGACCAAAGGATATTGGGTTTCAAGATACACTTGCAGATTTAATAACTAGAGTTAAAAAGGCTATGGAGGAAAGCAATAATTCAATGCCCTTTTTAGCAATAAAAATTATGGACTTAGTTCACTACCATATGGTTATCACCCCTTTTATACTTGTTAGTCATAGACGCTACTCACAAATATATTCAGCTTGTACGGAATCAACACATTTCCAAATAAATTTCTTTGTTGGCTCGACCACCCCCAAACTTATCTCCCAATAAGGCTAAGTAATAGAGCATGTAGGTTGATAAAACATTTCTTGAGACAACTCACAACGTAGTTCTACCAATTCAAAACTTTCTTCCTCAATCAATAATTTCCACATTTAGACAACAACTGACTATTGTGCTCAAATTAATTTAGAATCTTCCCGGATGATCAAATTTTCGAAACAAAAAAAGTAGACACGAATAACATATTTGATCATAGCTCATGAATTAATAGCAATTTTAATCATCAAAACATCCTTAGCTGGCAAGGCTATCTAGCATGTCAAACACAATCAATACAAAGTAAACAATCACTCGGAAACTAGAACCACACATTGTACTCAATGTGTAAAAGAACAAAATAAAAGAGTGGATGGGGTTAATTAAACTTCCCCGGTTGGGCGTATGTTGAAGGATGCTTATGATGGATTTGGGCTTGTGACCTTTCTGTATAATAATTTACGCCCAAACTTGCTAGGAACCATGGATAAATAGGACGTAAAAAATGACCTACAAAAAATGATACATAATCAATTAAAAGCATGAAAATAAATAAAACTAAGTAATTAATGAACTCTTCTTCCATAGTAGTTATCTCCTCTAGTTGAATGATAGGTTCACAGTCTAAATCCACGTGCAATGAGAAGTTTATCCCATTGGCTCCTTCAAGTAGATTATACCTCACTTTTGAAATCCATCCCAATACACGTAATCTCCCATCGGCATGTCGCTTTCATCCAACTTGAAAAATTCATTAAAGTACTTTGTAAGTACTTTCTTGTTTAATATGGGAGGACCATCTCATAAAAGCTTGATATCATCATCCCAATCGTCAGGTACATCATCTCCTACGAGTATGTAACTCTCGTCAAAATTGTTCGGTGCTCGTTTTCAACATTTCAAATATTGTCTAAATCAAAGAAGTTTTGACATTAATACATCAATGCACGAATACAAGCATTGCTCTGCACAGCATCACGTGACAAATTTCACAACTTGGATCACCTTTGGATCACCTCTAAACATATATCTATATTACATGCGAAGATTAGCCATTGCAAAAGTTTTGTTACTTCACCTTCATCAAAATCATGCATATACAACTGAGAAGTACATGGAAAGAATAACCCAAATACAAGCAAATTAAAACTGTGGGGCTAGCCGAAAGATAAAAATAATAATAAATAAATCTAAAACTACAATTAGCTAAAGTGATAATCAAAGTAAAATTATTTCCAGGCAATGGTGCCAAAAACTTGTCTGCTAGAATTACGTGTCGCGAGTGAACCGATTGAGTTCAAGTAATAAAGTAGACTTGTGAGTCCGAGTTGTTGATCACTCGAGAATTGCATACTTTAATTACGTTATTCTAGTCAATTTAATTCTATCAATGTAACACATAATAAGTTTTGATTCTTAAAAAAAAATTAAAATACTAAAAATTCTATAAAAATAAACAAGCAAATTAACAAATCAATTTTTAATCATGTTATTTTCCAATTTTAGCTAATTACCTATCTCGAGTGAAATTAACCATAATTGATTGGTTTAAGCTACTATATCTCTACGTTAATTAAAATTCCACCAATTGCATTAAACCTTCGTAAAAATAGCTAAACAGATCACCTATGGTTAAGGTATATCTCTATCTCCAACAAGAACCTATGTCATTTTCTATTCCAATCTAAAATGCACAATAATATCTCAACCATTGTACAAATCACTCAATACATACACATTGAAATAATGATTTCAACATTAACAAGCTAACATTGAAAATAAATAAGCTAGATCCTCTTTCATCCCAACATAAAAAATTTAGCTCATTTTATATATATCATAAAAAGAGAGAAGATTCATGCAGTACATTACAAATAGGAGAAAATAATGAATTAAATACAAGATTAAAGAAAAAACCTTTTTTTGATTGGATTCTTGAAAGTTGCCATGGCTTAATCTTGAGTTTTCCTCCAGAATTTCTCTTCGGGTTCGTTTGATTACAAGAATGAAATTTGGGTGGAACGAAAATGAATTCCAAGAAATTGAATTGTCTAAAATTTGTTTTATTGAGAATTGTTAATTAATTATGTTTGATTGATATAATTTTCCAAGTAATATTGAAATTTTGGATCTTTTAGTATTTGTTTGGCTTTGTTTTTCATAGAAATTGTCCATTAAAGAGATATAATTTGTTACAGTTGGGGATAGAATTTATTTCCATTACAAAAAAATAATAATAATAATAATTAAAAAAAATTGCATAAAAAAACTTTTCCTCAAAAATCAAGAAAATGTGAGCATGTGAGTGAAAGATGGAAAACCAATTCTACAAAAAAAATTGGGCAATCATAACATGCTAAAAAGTGAAAAATAGAATTTAATTTCCATCTTCCATGGAATTGAAGTGCAATCAAAGAAGGCCTTCTTTCTTTGATTTTTCTCCCTTTGGTATGTCCTAGTTCATCCCCCTTTTCTCCCCCAAAATGTATATAAAATGAAAAGAAAAAGAGAAAATGAAGAATGAGGAGAATTCATAAATTTGGCTGAAAATTGGATTTTAAAACCCTAAAATAGGCTTACAACATTTTTCATCAAAACCCCCTAGAATTTAAAAAAATAAAAATAAAAATAAAAAATTGGTCATAACCGATGAAGCTGGTGGATGCGGACGCGCATCGCCCTCTCTGGCATGAGCAAGCCAACAGACCCAAAAGCTCCCTTCTTCTAGGTCAGAGCTTCCAACCCACATGTCAATTTGAGTCGTGCACGGGCGGCTCCTGTTCTTATTCCATTTTTGTAGCTTAAGTCCCCGAGTAATTGCATGTTAGGTCTCTTAACTTTGATCTTGTACATTTTGTTCTCATATTTTGCCTTTTATTTCAATCATGCCCTTTACAAATTGCACCCCAAGGTCCTCGACTTTTGGCACTTGTACACCTTAGTCCTCAAACTCACATTTTTGTGTGATTTTGTTCCTTTTCTCTTCTTTTTGTTCATTTCCTTTCAATTGGTGACTTTTACCTACAAAAGCCATAATTTCACGATTGTAAGTCAAAATCCGCACCTTTAATCAATATTAGCTCATTTTAAGTATTCAATAAGTGTGTAAAAACACACTAATCAGTGAAAACCGCAAAAATCTAAAATCGGGAAAAATCATCCAACCAGCGCCAAAATCGAGAACTGGTTGATCCTGTTACCTTTTTTCCGATTTTATCTTCTTGTATATTCTCAAAAAGGACAAATTTGTTGGTGAAGAAGAAGCCAAAATTTTGTGGATGAAGACTTGGTTAGAGAAAACATGATGGTCCATGTAAAAATGACAAATACATATCTGTATATGTGCATGTATATATAATATACATTTGTATATATATGTATAGATTAAAGAAATAGAAAACCTTGGAAGAAGAAATGAGCTTTCAAGCTGGAATCGGAGCTCTTAAATCCATTTGCAGTAAAGAAGACGGAAGCTTTCCAAAAATTGGAGTTAGGGCTTTAAATGCTTTGGCAGTGAGTAGGATTTGTATTGATGAGGGAAGAGTGTTGGTATTTGAAAAAAATATAGTTAGTTTAACTAAAGGGTTTCATATTAGAGTTAATACTATTTTTTTAATCAAGCAAATATATATATATTCGAAATTTAAAATAATTTATCAAATTATTATCTTTAATTAATTATTTTTACTCTTGGTTTGCTCTCTTCGACCGACCTTCTTCCCTTTTCAGGTTAATGGCCGGTTCGATTTTAAAAACATTGGTTACTTTCTCCCACCTTCAAACAAATAGATCTCTGTCAAACATTCTCTCACTTTCATATAAACAGATTTCCTAATCCTTCCATCAATTCGACCTAATTTTCACCAACATTTTTCTCCATAATCAATTTCATTTTCTCGTGGTTACAAGTTCACCAATTTTATTAGTTGAGCAAATTTCTAAACAATATTTTATAAATTATTATTGTTTCAAGTCACATTTTCAGAGCTTCATGATTAGATTTTCGGTCATCTACATATTTTTCGGGCATTTATAGACAGAAACAACGAGCTTTCCAGTATCGACCAACTTATATTTTATGGCAAGATTCTGAAATTTCCGAAGTCATGATTTTCGCTCCCGCCAAGAAATTAAAGAATTTCTATTTCCAACCTCAATTAATTGAGATAATTTCGATCCAAATCTGATTTCAATCATTGAAATTTATGTATGACCCAAACAATGTGAACAACATTTGGTAGATGTTGAAATTGTAAATTCATTCAAAGATTGTACTTATTCATGTTTTTCGTATATTTTGGAAGTAGAAGATAAAAAATTTGAGGCTGAATAATTAATTTGAGATTGTCATCTATTATTTTGTGTGTATGTGGATGTGACCTATTAGAATGGTTAGATTGTAACTTATTGCGTTAATTGAATGTGACTAAGAGATTGTGTGACTAAGATTGTTACTCACAAAATGTGATATTCAATGTGTTGTGCTACTCGTTCAATTGAAAATTATGACTAGTTATGAAAAGATGAAAGAGATATTGAATTTGCTTGAATGAATATTATTGATACTCAATCGTGTATTTGTACAAGAAGAAAACTGACTACTCCTACTAGTCAGGGACTATGAGTTGTCTAGCTAAAAGTTAGGCAATACAATAGGAAAGATAATATACAACAAACAGGAAAGAATTAATACACAGTTTTATTTCCTAACACTCCCCTCCCCCTCAAGTTGGAGAGTGGATATCTTGCACTCTCAACTTGTGAATCATAGGAACAAAAATCTCTTTCCCCAAGGGCTTTGTCAAGACATTTGCTAGCTGATGTGCAGAATTTACATATTTTGTAGTCATAGAACCATCTTGGATCTTGTCTCTAACGTAATGACAATCCATCTCAATGTGCCCAGTTCGCTCATGAAAAATTGGGTTGGCTGCAATGTGTAGGGTATCCTTGTTATCATAATAAAGCAAAGTAGGTTCATGATGTAAAAGTCCCAAGTCTTTCAATAGTTATCGAAGCCATGTCAACTCACAGTAGGCTCCCGTCATTGCATGGTATTCCGCCTCAGCAGAAGAAAGTGAAATTTTTTTTCTGTCATTTGGACCTCCAAGATATCAATAAAGGTCCAAGAAAGACACAATAACTCGTAGTAGATCTCCTAGTGAGTGGGCAACCTGCCCAATCCGAGTCACGGTGAGCTCTCAACTTGAAATCACTATTCAAAGAGAAGAACAGACCTTTGCCAGGAGCACCTTTTAGATATCAGACGACCCGAAGAGCTGTCTCCATATGATTTATTCGAGGTTGGAGCATAAATCTACTCAGGACATATACAGCATATGTTATATTCGGCCTCAAATCAAGTAAATTAATCTGTCGACTAATCTTCTATACTGACTCGGATCTTTAAGCAAGTCACTCTTGTCTGATAATTTCAAGCCTCATTCTATAGGAGTATCAATAGGAGCTATGCGTAACAGCCCTGCAGCCTCAATGATTTCTAACGCATACTTACGTTGGGAAATAAAAATTCCGTTCTTAGAAGTAGAAACCTCAATACCAAGAAAGTACTTCAAATCACCAAGATATTTGAGATGAAAATGACTATGCAGAATTTTTTTAGTTGTAACAATGCTAACAGGATAATTCCCAGTAATTAAAATATCATCAACATATATCAAGAGAGCAGTAAAGGACTTACCTTATTTTCTGGTAAACAGAGAATAATCGGCTAGAGATTGTACATAACCAGCGAAGCCAATGGCCTCTGAGAACTTGGCGAACCAGTGGCGAGATGCTTCTTTCAAATCGTACAATGACTTATGAAGGCGACACACCAAGTTATCCTCCCCTGTCGCCAAAGCCCTGGCGACGGAGACATGTATATTTCTTCAGCTAAATCACCGTGAAGAAAGGCATTGTTGACGTCCATTTGGTGAATGGACCAGCAACAAAAGGCAGCCAAGGCGAGCAGGCAGCGAACTGAGATTATTTTGGCAGTGGGGAAAAAGTGTCCTGATTATCAACAGCTTCCAGCTGAGTGAAGCCTTTGGCGACTAAACGAGCTTTGTGCCTCTCGATAGAACCATCGGAATAGTGTTTGATTTTAAACACACATCTGTAACCAATAGAAGTCTTACCGGTCGGGAGTGGAACGAGAGACCAAGTACCGTTCGCTTGGAGAGCCTGTAATTCGGAACTCATGGCTTCCTACCATTTAGGATGAGCGGTGACTTTCGAATAAGAACTGGCTTCTGTGACCTCACTGATCTGAGTAACAAAAGAGTGATGTGTAGGTTTATATATGTGACGAAACAAAATTGACCAGTGGATATCTCATACCTTTGGTTGGACCAGGCAATAAGGAGGACGATTGGTTGGAGGAAACGCTGGAGCAGACGTAATCGCGAAGCTTGGCTAGCAGATCGGCATGGCTGCTGGAACGAAGAAGTGAACCTGGGTCGGGTGGATGGCCGGGATCGGGTGTAGAAAAGGAGAGAAGCGATGGATGAGGCGGATGTGACGAAGATTCTAGTGCCGAAAATGGTGAATCCGGCGGAGGATGAGAGACGAAAGCGGATTGCGGAATCGAAGAAGAAGGAGACGTGTTTGGATGAGGAGGCATGTTTGGATGACAAGGGGTTGTGTCTGGACGAGAAGTGTCTGAAATGTAGTCAAAAGAGTAAAGAATGTCATGGGCCACAAGAGGAAATAGGCCAGAATTAGTGTTTGGGCCAGAATTGGCAGAGTAGGGCTGGATAGATGCATAAGAAAAGATATTTTGTGAAATTATACATCACAGCTAGTGAAAACCTTTTTGGTTGACAAATCAAATAATTATACCTGATAAAAACTGAGGGTATGGAATGATAGTCAAATTTGTGAGAGGTATGGACATTAGTTGGATAGGCTAAACAACCAAAGATACGTAGATGAGAAAAAGAAGGTGGTTTTGAGTAGAGAAGTTGAGAAGGGGTTTTGCAAGAGAGAATCGGAAAAGGAAGTCTATAGATTATGTGTACACCAGTAAGGGCACAGTCCCCCCAAAATTAGGTAGGGAGTCGAGCTTGAAATTTCAAAGCTCAAGCCACCTCCAAGATGTGACGATGTTTGTGTTCTACAACCCCATTTTGTTAAGGCGTATAAACACAAGAATGCTGAAAAATGACACCATTATCATGGAAAAAGGAACGAAGTGAGATAAATTCCCCACCATTGTCACTTCGAAAAATCTTAATGTGAGACCCAAACTGGTGAGAACATAATTGAAAAAGCGTTGTAAAAGTGATTGTGCTTCATTATTGTGTCGCATCAAGAAAATCCATGTGAAACGTGTATAATCTTCAACAATAGCAAGAAAATAATAAGCACCAAAAAGAGAAGAGTGTCGATAACGACCCCAAATGTTACAATGAATTATTTCAAAAGGTTTACAGAAGAGATTACACTAGGCTAAAAGGTAAACAACTCTGCTTAGCCAAAGGACATATAGGGCAACCATTATTGGACCGAACGGAAAAATTCAAACAATTCTTCGCAATGAAACTCAAATGAGGAGGTAACACATGACCTAAGCGGTTATGCCAGAGATTGGGGGATGAGATGGTGAGGTTGCAGGTTGGTCGATGTGTAGGTAAGGAAGAGTTTGTAACGGATTTCTTTGTTGCTATTATCACCAAATAGTATAGTCTGTCACGTTGTTTACCCAAACCAATCATCCTCCTCGTAGCCAGATCATATAAAACACACCAATAAGGGAAAAAAGTTATTGAACAATTCAGGCCTCTCGTCAGACGACTAACTGACATCAAATCAACTTTGAATTTAAGTACACATAGCACATCATTCAAATAGTAGACGGAATTCAGAGGCAATGATCCCTTTGCAACAATATTAGCTTTTTCTCCGCTAGGCGATAGTACAGGAGGTAACGAGCAATTTTTATCTGTGCGGAAAACTAATTTTGATGATGAAGAAATATGATCCATCGCCCCGTTATCGATGATCCAACTACGGGAAGCGACTTTAGACAAACCTGGCTTGGTCACGGCATTTGCTTGAGAGCTAGATCCTTCATTTTTGTTGTCAAGAAGAGATAAGAGCTGCTTCAATTGGGCCTCTGAAATTCCGACAATGCAATTGTTGTCTTCTTTAGAAAGACACTCTGACACATGATTAGCTGCAGGCCTATTATTGTTGTTGAAACGTTTTGGGCCTGAATTATACTTAGCTTTTGGGTTGCCCGTGGATACCCATGTAATTCTTAACAAGTTTGGACCCAATGGCCCAATTCTCCACAATGGGTACAATGAGGGCGTCCTCTTCTAGATCCTGAACATTTCTTGTCTTGATCAATTCGGCGCCCTCCACTGAAATTATCTGGTGATTTTTCTTTGCGATATGAAATCATGTGAACCATATAGACGGTCGAACCTTCCTATACCAGCCGATAGAGTGGATTTGTTACTATCGTTGCTTCGAATAGCCATAGCAGTGCTACCACCATAATCTCCTATGGCGTGTGTTGAGCTCAGGAGACACTGCTTTTCTTCTTGAGAGACGGAGAAATATGCTTGACGAACCGAATGAAGGGGGTTCATCAAGAGGATTTGGCCGCGAACACCACTGTAAGAATCATTCAATCACATCAGAAATTGCATCAATTTTTGTTGATCTTATGCCCCCATGTACTGCGAGGAAATACGCGTAGATGGC
>CAIGRB010019965.1:58391-73793 GCA_903798255.1 Fraxinus quadrangulata | reverse complement strand
CTTGAAACCACATTTTGTTTTTTTTATTTCCATGACACTAGCCAATGAAGACACAGTAACCTGTCACATATCTTCTAGTATCTGGACAAGCTCCCCAATCTGAGTCTGAGTAACCCTTTAGTTGGAGGTTAGAGGTAGAAGAGTAGAACAACCCTTGACCTGGTGCCCTCTTCAGGTATCTTAGTACTTTATTTGCTGCATTTAGATGTGGCACTCTCGGTTTATCCATATATTGACTCAACAATTGAATTGAGTAGGATAGATCAGGTCTAGTTATTGTTAGATATAACAACCTTCCTATCAATCTTCTATAAATAGAAGGATCAGCAAGTAAACTTCCTTCATCCTTAACTAATTTAAGGTTTTGATCAAGAGGTATTTTCGATGGTGCTGATCCTATGGTTCCTAAATCTCCCAGGATATCTAGAACATACTTTCTCTGAGATATGTGTATTCCATGCTCTGATCTTGCCACTTCGATTCCCAAAAAATACTTCAATTTTCCCAAATCTTTGATTTTAAACTTTACATCAAGGGCATCCTTGAGATGATTTATAGCATTCATACAATATCCTGCTAAAATAACATCATCAACGTATACCAAAATGGCTGTGAATGATCCATGAGTAGTCCTAGTCAACAGGCTATAGTCTGCCTTCGACTGAGTGAAACCGTGCTCAATGATAAAACATGACAGCTTTGAATACCATTGACGTGAGGCTTGCTTAAGTCCATATTCATGTATACCTCCTCATCCAAATCGCCATGTAAAAAGGCATTATTAACATCTAACTGATACAAGAACCATCCTTTTATGGCTGCAATAGCAAGTAAACTTCGAATGGTTACAGATTTTGCCATGGGGGAGAAAGTTTCATGGTAATCCAAACCTTCTTGTTGTGTATACCCCTTTGTAACTAGCCTAACCTTGTACCTTTCAACACTTCCATCTGCTTTAAACTTGATTTTGTATACCCACTTACAACATATTGCCTCTTTATCAGGTAGCAAATCAACAATAAGCCATGTATCATTTAACTCAAGTGCTTTAATCTCAGTTCTCATGGCTTCAGACCATTTTGGATGACTGATAGCTTCCTGATAATTCTTAGGCTCAATTTTTGAAGTTATGGAGGTTACAAAGGCTTTATGAGGGATAGATAACTTGTCATACGATATGCTATTACTGAGAGGATAACGAATACCTGAAGGAGTACAGTCCTTTGCCTTGTTCAAGTTCTGAAATGGAGTGATTGAAATGGCTTGTTGGCAAATGAACTCCTACAGGTGCAAAGGAGTTTTCCTGGTTCTATTTGATCTTCTTGGTAAATGAGGTATGATTTGATCTGTTTCTATACCTGCAGTATTTAAACCATTTTGAGGATTTTGAGAATCAGTCCTATTAGTCTGTTCAATGCTTTTCATAGGAGTAGCAGCTGATGGGGCCAGATTATTAGATCATGTGGAGTTCATAGGTGTATAATTGTTTGGAATGGAAATAGAGGGATTTTGAGGGAAACACAAATGTGTAGGACTTGGTAAATCATTCTTTTCATCATTTACTTCTTTGAAAGGAAATAATGTCTCATGGAAGATCACATTTCTGGATATGAAGATTTTCTTAGTTTCTAGATCAAGCATCTTATATCCCTTAATACCAAATGGGTAACCTAGGAAGACACATTTCTTGGCTCTAGAATCAAATTTATGTCTGCCTTGCAACAAAGTAGTAGCAAAGGCAAGGCAACCAAAAACTCTAAGATGAGAGTACATTGGCTTAGTTTGAAATAAGATTTCAAAGGGGCTCTTGTGATCTAAAAGAGTTGAAGGGGTTCTATTTATCAGATACATAGCAGTTAGAACATAATCATTCCAGTATCTTAATGTAATGCCACTTTGAAATCTGAGAGCTCTTGCAACATTCAATATGTGCTGATGTTTTCTCTCAACTATGGAGTTTTGTTGAGGAGTTTCAACACACGTTCTTTGATGAATGATCCCATTTTTAAGATAAAATTATTTCATATCAAATTCTTCCCCATTATCAGTTCGGATGACTTTTATTTTAGTTTCAAATTGTGTTTCTATCATGGTGCAAAAATTTTGTAACACATTGGAAGTTTCAGATTTTAGTTTCAACATGTATACCCAGGTGCATCTACTAAAGTCATCAACTATAGTTAAAAAATAACGAGATCCATCATAATTGATTTCATTGCAAGGTCCCCAAAGATCACTATGCATTAAATCAAAACATTGTGTTTGCTAATAGGGAAATGAAGTTTGTGCATTTTAACTAAAGGACAGACATAACGTGGCTTTGAATTATCTAATTTGGGAATGACACCTTCAAGAAAAGAGATAGAATGTGATGGATGTCCCATTCTATAATGCCAGATATCAAAATCTTCAGATGGATTAACTACCAAGGCTAAAATGGAAGGAGATGCATGAAGGCGAGTTAAGCTTTGCTGAAGGGCTGCAGGAGATACTGATGTTTGTAGGATATGATAAAGGCCAAACTTCAATTCACCCACTCCAGTCGTTGTCCAAGTCAAAAGGTCCTGTATGTAGCAGTGGTTAGAAGAGAAAACGACACAGCAATGCAGCTCCTTAGTTAATTTTCTAATAGATATCAAATTAAGGAGAAAGAAGGCACACAAAGAACATCATGAAGGGTCAGGAACTTTGTGACCTGGACTGTGCCAATTTGAGTCACATCCACAGTGTCTCCATTTGGTAAGACAACAGAGCAAGTAGCCTGTGATCTAATAGAAGAAAAATATGATGGCGAACAGACCATATGGTCTATTGCACCAGTATCCAAAATACAAGGTAAATTGGAGTTGTTAACTGGTTTGGTTTTAATAGTAGACAAGCAATAAGATATACCAGAAGGTTTTGGAATGGTGTTGTCTGAGGTTGAATCTCAAGCAATAAGATATACCAGAAAGTTTTGGAATGGTGTTGTCTGAGGTTGAATCATCATTCTGGACTTGGTTTCCTGTCTGTTTGAGAATGGCCATGAGTTGAGTGTATTGTTCCTGAGTTAAAGATACTTGACTTTTGTTGTTTTACTGTTCCTAATTCAAAGGTGTAAGAGCTGAAACTTGATTTGCTGATGGCTTGTATCTGATCCTTCCTTCAAGCTTGTGGCCTGATGGGTATCCATACAACTTGTAACACATGTCTGCCTTATGGCCAGGCATTTGGCAATGAGAACACACCAATCTATTTGGATTGGCCTTAAAGCACCTCTTAAGTGAATGTCCTGCAATCTTACAATGAGTGCAGTAGTAATTTTCCCTCTTTTGCAACGCAGAATTCTGCCTTCCATTCAAGTGTCCTCTGGTAAGAAAAGATAAAGATTCGTTGGGCCCTTCTACAGATATTTGCCTCTTTTTTTCTTCTTGTTGGGCCTTTCTACAGATATTTTCCTCCTTTTTTCTTCTTGTTGTATGGTTGCATAGACTTCATTCAAAGTAGGAAAATGTTTCATCAGCAAAATTTGAGCCTTAATATCCTTATATGATTTATTCAGTTCCATTAAAAACTTCATAACCCAGTTTCGTTGCTGGTTATGGACAACTACCTTCAGCCCTCCACAAGTGCAATTGGGGATAGATTCATAATTCAACAGTTCATCTAAAAGAGTTTTGTACTTAGAGAAATAGACATTTACATCATCTTAGCTTTGAACCGGACTTGCAATGGCCTGTTTGATTTCATAAATCCTGGGTGCATTCTGCTGTGCAAATCTCTGTTCTAGTTCTACCCACAACTGATGAGCCGTCTCAGCATATACTGTACTGCATTTGATGTCTACTACCATAGTGTTCTGGAGCCAAGTGGTTACGATGTCATTGCACCTAAGCCAGTGTTCCATCAGAGGGTCATTCTGATTATTTGGCTCGCAAAGGCTTCCATCAACAAATCCCAATTTGTTTTTAATCCTAAGAGCTCGCCTCATTGATCTGGCCCAAGAATGGTAATTGTTTGCTTCTAACATATGTGTAACCAGCACTGCTCCAGTGCTATCATTACTGCTGATGAAATAAGGACTATTTGGATGTGTTGGATCAACATTTGTGTTTTGATTTGTATTTGTATTTGTAGGAGTACTTGAAATTTCAGTATCTTGATTTGCCATGATCTTGGCTCTGATACCATATAAGAGGAAGAAATAAAAGATGAAGGAATTTTGCTGTATATTGTATGTTGAATTATCAAGTCTGTACAATATTTATAATTACATAAACTTGTGCAAGAAGAAAAGAAAAGAATCTAATTGTTACAACAGAATAGAAAGAGGTAGAAAAAACAGATTTGGTGGAAGCAACAGATTTCAGGTAACAATGCTGCTATGTTGTCGTGCTTCCATATTCTTCCATCTTCCTTGAATTACAGTTGGCTGCTGATGTGTTTTGAGCTGATGACTGTGTTGCCAGCTCACCTCCAAGCATATCAAGTTGCCCTATATGATTCAATATTTCTACGATTCTAATTTTAGTGGAGAAATTCATCATCATCTTGGCAACCTTTCTGGATTGAATTCTCGTTCTCTTGGCCCATCTGATGGTAGTTCACTAACTAGCACAAGTCTTGATTGGCTTTCTCGACTTCATTCATTAAGTTACCTGTCCATGATCTCGGTTAATCTCACAATGGAAACCGGTTGGTTACAAACAATAACTAAGCTTAGTCAACTTAAATTTTTATTCTTATTTTCATGTCACCTGCCAAGGGTATTTCCTCCCTCACCTTTCAATGCTTCTAATTATCTTTTTAACTTAAGCAGTAGCCTTAGTTACCTTGACCTCAGTTTCAACAAATTACTAGGTGAGATTTCAATATCCTTGGGGAATATGACTAGTTTAACTCATTTAGATTTATCTGGTACCATTCACTGTGGAAGTGCCTCATCTTGCATTATCTTCCTCGTTGAGTTACTTAAATCTTTCTCACAATATGTTTAATGGTACCGTGACCCAAAGCATAGGAAGTCCTTCCAAACTTGAACATTTGTATCTTTGTTCCAACCACTTTGAAGACATAATCACTAAATCACATTTCTTTAATCTTTCCCAATTAGTATTATTGGACTTGTCTTCCAACCTAGGTATTTTGTTCTATATCAATTTAGGATGGAATCCTCCTTTTCATCTGACAGATGTATATTTAGCGGGTTGCAAAGTGGGTCCACATTTTTTCCCACATGGCTTAGAACACAAAAGAGATTAGAGTATCTTGATATCTCTAATGCTGAAATTTCAGATACCTTCTTCCCTGATTGGTTTTGGTAGCCAACTCCAAAATTATTGAGTTTAAATGTATCACATGACAATTTTCATGGCATTCTTCCCGATTTGTCGTCAAAGTTTTCTACTTTCGATTACATAGATCTGAGATTTAATCATTTTAATGGTTCATTACCAATTTTACCTCATAATGGATATGTATTGGATTTGTCATGAATTTTTTGGGTCAGTTACCAATTTATGCAATGAAACTAGTAGCTATTGGGATTTTCTTGACCTCTCAAAAAACTTAATATCTGGACAGCTTCCGTATTGTTTTGCAAACCTACCAAATTTGGAATTTCTTAAGCTAGCACATAATAATTTCTCTAGAAAGATCCCTTCACTAAGTATTAGTTCATCATTGCATTTACAAAACAACAGTTTCATTCCAACCTCGTTGAGGAATTCTACTTCCTTGACCTTCATCGATCTTTCACGAAATAAGTTGACTGGTAAAATACCTATATGGGTGGAAGATACATGGACTAAATGGTCTTTTTAAGTTTCAGGTCCAATGAGTTCTTTGGTAGTATTCCTTCAAATTTGTGTCATCTTGCACACTTACAAGTTTTGGACTTTTCTTTAAACAAGATTTCTGGTGGTATACCAAAATGCCTAAACAATCTCACTTCTATAAGTCAAGTGGATTATGAGTTTAATAAGTCATTTCGTCTTGGATACATCGTAGGCTTCTAAAGTGAAATTATAACATGGAAAGGAAAGGAAAGGAGTCAGAGTACATTACTATCAAAATGGTGAAACTCATTGATCTTTCAAGCAACAATTTAGCAGGTGTTGCTCATGTTGAAATTACGAGTCTTGTAATGCTAGTTGGGTTGAACTTTTCAAGAAACAACCTATCTGGATTCCTTCCTCCAAATATTGAACAACTAAGGGCTTTGAATTTGCTTGATTTTTCAAGAAACCACTTCTCTGGTGGTATTTTTACTAGTGTTTCTCGATTGGATCAACTTGGAATGTTAGATTTGTCATACAATAACTTGTCGGGCAAAATTTCACAAAACAATCATTTACGAACTTTCAATAGTGTTATTTATAAACTCAAGACAAAAGAATCAATTAAATTCAAAGTAGTTTTAGATTAATAAAAGGTTTGTGTTCCTCTCATCCTTTTCAAGCTAAAATTTTCGAGCCTTCGATATAAAGAAAACATAAGTGATAATGGAAAATGTTTTTAAAGAACTCATTCAAGCCAATAGTTAAGTATATAAATTATTTTAATGAACAGATTATGAAAAATTTAAATATTAAATAGTTATAACTTAAGAACTTGTATAGTTTGCACTTCATTCGCATGTTTCAGTTAATTTAAGAACTTAACAAAAAGAACGAAATTGGACAAGAGCCGAACGGTTCGGTTCCATACTTGGAGATGGAATCAATGGTTCCATTTTCTAAATGTCCATTGATACCCGGTTCGATTCCTTTTATAACCAAACAGTACCCATTCCCAGCCTCGAGTTCGAGTTCAGCCCCTCTCCCTGTAGCCTCTTTACATTTATGCCCACGGCCCATAATTGGTCAGGTCCTAGCTCCTTATTTAAATCATTGTAGTTTTCTATTTTTGTTATTGATAAAACTCCACCCCAACTGGTATATATAGATTGTCATCTAGCAATGCTCCCACCATTTACAGGTCCAAGTATTTCATAATTTGGCTCACAGATGAAATCATCACTCAATTTATAGTTGTCATTTGATACTAATTAAGGTTAGGGTCTTTGACTAAAAAGGGTGAAAACAAAAAGAAGGAAGGATGAAATGGATAAGCCTGGAAGCCGACTATTCAAGAATCTCAATATATAAATTGAGGATTCAAATTCTAAAATTTTGCAAATTCGTTATTACGAGTTGTGCCTACAAATAATCGAAATATACCATACTTAAATTCTTGATATAGATCTACAAAGTGTAATAAGAGCATCCATCGATAAAAAAATCACCCTAAGATGATTATTTCATGACCATTAAGAATGAAGTAAATCAAATGAATTCATTTTATAATCTTTTCGACCTTGGTTCATTTGTGTTAATCCATAGTTAATAACATGATTCACATGTTCCAATTGTCTATGATTCAAACCAAATTTTGAAATTCCCTCCAAACGTCAGTTGTACTCTTCGGATTAGCTCCAAGGCAATTAATCGAATGTTGCCTCATACGAATCTATAAAAGTAAGCCCCATTTGCCCTCATTATTTGTGATTATTTTTGGAATAGTAAAAAAAAAAAATTTTGATAAATGTTTAATTAAAAAGGAAGAAAATATTTTGAATTTATATGTAATATTATTTCATTGAATAATATGTAATTTAGAGAAAAACATGAATTATAATCTTAACATGTAATTTAGAGAAAAACATGAATTATAATTTTAACGGGGTTAAAAAGCATATAAAACTAAATTTCCACGCATAGGTCATTTGGCCAAACTATCTCACTATATACAAGAGGCTATATTTACTCAAAAAAAGGGAAAAAAAAAAAAAAACTAAAAATCCTTGTGTACAATCTCACTCTGTAGGTGGAGAAGTAAAGGCGAATGGGGATCCCAGGCATGGACGTCTAGCAGAATACTTGGCCTCAAGCTCGAACCCCCGAAGACGTTTGATATTATCTTGAAGAGGAGTCAGTGGGGGGTTGCTGTGATAATATTTCCCTTTTTACTTGCGAAAGATGATGAAAAAGAAGCCTTCGGAGATTTCTTTGATATATTGGGCTTAGGAAGAGTATAAGGTTTAAAGCTATTTAAGCCAGCTGCATAGCTTCTTGAAGCCTTCATTTTCCTTTTAAAAGGTGTTCCTTTCTTCACCAAATCCTCTAGGCTTGTCACCATTGATAGTGATGTAAAAGACTCTGATTTCCCTTTATAAAACTTGGACAGCCCTCTCCTGCAGAATATCAAGTTTTCACAAGGTAAAAATCATACTCAGTCGATCATATATTAAGAAAAAGACGATTTAGGAATGTTTTATGTCGATCTAAATGAACACAACATTATTAAATAGATCTAGTCGAATTCAGTATACCAAACATGTTACTAGGGTTCCACCCAAAATGAAAATATGTAACTTACTTGATGGGCAAATCTTCCATTAGATCTGTTAAATCATATAAACCTCCACTTGAATCTGCAGAAAGAGAAGAAGAAGATGCTGATGAAGATGCTTCATTTGCTGTATCGAGCGAAGAAGAAGATGATGACTCGTTCAAGAACGCTGAATCTTCAACAGAAGATTCAGAAGATGATATGCAGTTTTCATTCTGATCGTGAATTTTCGTTGTATTCCCAAATTGAAACCAGAATTCTTCAAACACTTGAGATTTCCCTTCTGCCATTGCCCAAATGAAATATCGAGAAAATAAAAGGGAGAAAAAGACGATAACTTTTTTTGTCTGAAATAATGCATAATACATGAACTTCGGCCCTATTATATGGAAACATATATATATATATATATATATATACAGATATGCATGTGTGGACTAGGATTGTTTCCTTCTGGAACAATGAAATTCAAGATAAGGGCATGGTTTTCCATGCTATCAAGACAAGATAATGACACGTGTAATGGTATAAGAGTTTGACCTAGAATATAAAAAAAAAATGGAAAAAGAAATTGAGGATTAATTAGGATTATGGGTTTTTTTAGATTAAAATTGATTTGGATTAACAGGTGTCAAGAGATGATTACGGGTTCAAGAAAGCTTAGCGGGGTTGATTGTGAGATTAGGGTTTCCCCTCAATTTGATAAATTCAACCCTACATTTTTTATTTGATTTGTCTTATCTTTAGATTCGGCATTATCTCCTTTTGTGGTTTGAAATGAATTCTAAGACTTTAGAATTGTACTAATTGGAACAAGATAAGCTCTAGATTGGTACCATCCAAATCCTAGTCACCCCCACTAGACAAAATTATTATATACATCTCTCTAGTGAAACATTAGAGTTGGGCTCCCTCACTATTTAATTGATGTAGTTTTGGATCCTCATCATTTTAAAATAGAGTTTTGAGTCACCAACATATTTGAATTTGTTAACATGAGTCATCACGAGATGAAAATCATCAACTTTGAGGTTAAAATCGCAAGAAAATTTCACGTGATTTGAGAGAGGGAAAATTTGTCAAATACTTAGCCCTCCTTATTGGTGTCATTTCTTACAATTCATTTTCAACCACTATTTCACCGGTCAACAATTTTTCAATCGAATATTTCATCGAATTTTATCAAAATTCACTGAAAATTTGATTTTTATTCAAACCAAACAGGGGCTTAATGTCCAACTTTGAGTCATTCTTGAAAAATATCTTTCATAGAGATCCAAATTTACATATTTAAATAGATTTGGAACTCAAAACTTTATTTTTAAAGGTTTAAAATTCAAAACAACATTATTTGAAACATTGAGGGCCCCAACCATAATTTCTCTCTATATACATTAAACGTGAAATTTGTTGAAAGTGAGTCATGAATAAATGGCACTTGGATAAAGGGTGGCATTGACCAAGTTGTCTCACCTAACTTATCTCAGCCCGAGTAATATGAAACATTTCTAATTCCTGCAACAACAGTGACATGACGTGGAATGGAACATAATAATATATTAGCAGTATAGTTAATTTCAAAATATAGTCCTTGTAGTTTGTACTGTGTTACTTTCGGTCCCTTGACTTTGGATGAAAGAATTGATACAAATGCAATGAAATATTAAAATTTTCCAAATAATATAAGAAAATAACATGCCACTGTGTAAACCGCTTTATCTAAATGCTTGAATTGTTAGAAAGTCTTCGACATGTTAAATCACGTGTAGGTGATATTTTATTGTCTTATAAGTCATAATATGCGCACAATTTCATTAAATGGATAGTAACAAGGTTTGAATCTAAGACTTTTAGATGCTAAATATCAAGTTGAACTGCTTAACTAAGAAGCTTAATTGATAGAAAATGTCGAGTCAATTTAAAATGTTAATGCACCCTAAAATTTTCATTCTAATTATGTTCTAGAACAACAATGAAACTGCAAATAAGGTGTCATGTCATCCCGTAAGCGCAAAGACTACTTCGTTTATACACTTCGATCCCATGCTCACGTAAAGTGTATTAGGGTATGCTATCCTTGATTCGGCAAGATAAAAAATTTAAGACCAACGAAGAAGATTTAGGACGAATTTGAAACAATTGAAAATATAGAGTTTTAACGCAATAAAGGAAAAATAATAATAATAATAATAATAATAATAATAATTACTTCCACAAATTATAGATTGTGGTTGTGACTTATGAGACATATTGCTAAATTTAATTGTCCGACCAATTTCATACTTATCCTATACAATAATGTCATTGTTGAAGATAAAGATTATCGTCTACTATTTATGATTTTCAACATTATTAAAGCTCCCTTAGCCGAAACCGTTTTCCTCCACATATTTAAACACGTAAGGCTCCTTCATTCAATAATCATTTAGAATCCAATGTTTTGGAAATTGAATTAGGTTGACTTTGTTCCTTGGCAATTATTAAAAAGTATTAATTTTTAAAAAATATATAATTAAAAAAAAACTGTTTACTTGAAAAATAATTTATTGTGTAAATATACGATAAAAAATGAGTCAAACAAGAGCTTGGTGTGGTCAAACGCACAATTTTTTTTTAAAAAAATGAAAATATTATATATAGAGTAGCTATTTTCATCTACTGTTTTATATAACTATTCCACTTTAAATCCATTCATATTTAGCCCCTGTTTGTTTCACATTATTTTAACATCAAAATAATTTTTTGAATCTTTTTTTTAAAAATAGTGGATCTCACTCTGAGATAAAGTGGTCAAAATTTGCGACTGAACCCCTAAGCAACAATAAAAATTCTTCTTAATAGTAATGAGAATTTTACCGTTGTTGAGGAGTATCAGCCGCAATATTTGACCACTTTGTCTCAAAATGGTCGAAAAAAGATCAAAAAATTCATTTTCATGTTAAAACAATGTGCAACAAGCAAGTTGTGAATAATATTAAAAATTTAAAAAGTATTATATTCATCTACGTTACATTTCAAAATTATCCTTACTAATTTGTTCATTTATATAACATATATTCACCCTACTTTTATATATCTATCACATTGTGATTATATATTTCTATTATAATTTGAATTTTTTTATAGAAGGGAGAGGCTACTCTAACACGGCCCCACACAATAGTGGGGGGCCCACCTTTTATATTTCTATTATAATTTGAATTTTTTTGAAAAAGGGGGAGGCTACTCTTATTTGTCCATTTTCATCCATCCCCCCCTTGAATCCCAAAGTGATTGATACCTTTGACATTTGCAAAGTTTACTCCTTTTGTTGACAATCTATGAATTTAATGCCTACATTCAACTAATAACTTTTTCAATTATTCTCCTCTCTTAACAAAAAGTATTGAAAAATCTCTATACTGATCATAACTTGTTTAACAATACTTCTATATTTGCAAAGGAACCACAGATATGATGCCTTATCTATGACAAAGGCATTGATTTTTTAATATTTTATGGACAGTTAGTAATTTTTGCTCAATGGAAGGGACACATCCAATTGAAATCTGTAATCTCTTGCTTAATTATTGTAATTAACTGTTAATTTTAACTTAAATCTTAATCCACTTTTACAGATGAACCAAACAGGGCCTTACTCCGTTCACTTTTTTCTTTTTTTTGAAAATTTTGACTAAATCGAAGATTACAATCAATCAGGATCTTCATCAAATGAGCCAAACCGGACTGGAACCGAAGATCTGGATTATTAAATAAAAGATGATAAAACAAATTAAAGAATGAAGGACTATAATTTAGAATGTGGGGAAGATGATTGTTGAAGGATTCAATGGAAGAATTGAAACACAACTGCCCACCTTCCCCAATCAAAATCAATATTGCAGAGAACTCTTTCGAACAAAGTGCATCGATTTCATATTGCACAAATTCGATACACACAATCTCTGCTTATCATTCGTCCATTTTTAATACAAAACGGAGATTAAAACTACAAAAATCATAAACATGAAAACAAATACAAACCGAAAATTCAAGAGTGGCTTGTCTGCGAAAGTTCGGCGAGGGAGACTTGTGAGTGAATGTGTGCTTATATAGGGGAAATTGAGAAAGATTAGGGTTTTCCGTGGAACAATTGTATTATTCATTACCCAAAACACCCCTCAATTATGTTTTTTATTTTTCCTTTTGGGCTACCTTAGGCCCAAATTCAAAAATTTTAGGGTAAATTTCATCATCATCATTGAACTTCAAGAAATATTTTAATTAGGTTACTAAACATTAATTAATCTCAATTGAGTGAGTTTTAATTTAGTTTCGATTTTTTTTCATTATTTTATATTTCATCACCTATCGACTACCAAACATCATAGTTGATCTTCAATATAATCACTACGTGACACCTTAATTTGGGAGAAGATAGATGAGAGAAATTTGAAATTTGAAAATATTTTAAAGTTTAGTTTAAAAAAATTAAATTTAAATTGAAGTTTAATAACGCAATTGAGACAAATTCATGTTTAGTGACCCAATCAATCATGATATCGACTTCTCATTATTTTAATGAAGACGAGATTTTGATAATGTTCTCCATTTACAAAAACGAAGTTAAAAACTTAACATGACAGTAATAAATGTATTGAAAATTAATAGAGATGGTGAATACGAGTCGTCAAATTTTTTGTAGCATGAATTATTTTAAGAATTCGAATTGAGGTGCAAGTGCAACAATATATTCTATTACTGATGATGTTGTAACAGACAAGAGTAGACCTAAATGTGGTCGATGACCTAGTCTCCCAAGTTCTCCACCACCATGTTACACTGGCCCGGAGTCATTGGTTCCCCGTAGATACCAAAAATAAGAGCTTGCCCAGTTTTCTTCACGGTTACACCACCAGACCTTGCAATAAGAGAGATAAAAGCAACATATTTATCAATAATGAAACACGAAGTGCTATGGAAAGGTGCCATATTTCATCATTTATAAATTGTCTCTCTCAAAGCTTTAGACGGATGGTTTAACTTGGTATAAAAGCATACAAAGGTTCGGAGTTTAATCTCGCGGCCACTCATTTCAAAACTTTTGAATGTGTCATTAACGAAAAATAAATGTTTTTTTTTATCTCTAACAGTTTAAACTTTTAGATGAGATAGTTTAACAATCATAACGAGAATAAGGCGTGCAAGGATTATATTTAAATATATAAATAGTCTCATGTACTGATAATTTAAACTTTTAGATAAGGTGGTTCAACGGACGTAACGAGAATTTTCTTGAATGCATTGTAGTTTGTACATACCACATAAAATGAACATTATGTCAAGGAGAAGCAAGCAAACACATCTCAAAATCCACCTGTTTTTGTTAGAATTCACGGTCGAAATTCAAACGAGATTCTAAAATCATGTAGCATAATGGACTACTCGAAATTTACTCAAGGTCAATAAGGCATGCAACCTGGCTGCCATACTAAATGCTAACATTTTGCATATGAATCACAAATTTTTGAGAGAGGTAGATAAAGCACCTTCTTTCCACGGATGACAGCACAGGGAATCACCATGTACTTAGTGCCTGCAAGGTGTAGCCCAGTAGGAGCAAGAAATCCAGGCTCATCGAAATCATTTACAATATTAGCAATCTCTTCAGGCTTGAGCTGTATATATATAGGCATGTATCCTCACTAACAAAAGAAAAGAATCCATACTTTCACAAGCGCGCATGCATACGATACAAATTCATGTATTTGAAAAAAGGTACACTTGAATTGTGCATGTCGATATAAAAGGAATAACGTATTCATTGATCAATCATCAGTTTAGGTGACAGTGATCCTTGATTCATTATCAAATAGAGTTGGGATGCATTTTAAAGTATTGAGGGTCCCGGTATGGATGATTATAACAATTAATGATGAATAGCATTATTCTTTAAAAAAATAGTACGGCACCATTTGTTTATAGATGATAATTTTTGGAGGAATAAAATTATTTAAAAGTTCTAGCTCTAGGAAATGTTTAGTTGGAAGTAGCTATTTCGGGTGGTGTCAATTGAGCCGGGCCAGTTGTAAGGAGGCCCGGAATGGCCTGGATCTGACCCATCTTGATCTGTAGGCAGTAGGCATCTTTCAAGATTTAGACAGGCAGCGGACGAGGCAGCCCACCACCCATCTTGACCCAATTCAACACCGCTACATCTTTGACTGGAATAATGCACGATCTTACAATGCTCTTCAACACTAAATTCATAAAAAAACTCAATGTTTGATAAAACGCCTTTGTAACGAAAACTCGAGCCATCTATATGAATGCTATTCAATCAAATGATCTGTTTTAACAAATAGTATCTAATCAAGAGAAAGCAAAACCATACAATTCACAAACAAAAATTAGCGACCTTAGGGAAGGCGGCGCTCTATGCCCACACTGCCGTCGAGGCCAATGATAGCAGAAGCGGGTGAGATGAACGCCATCCACATCGCACATTACGTAAGTTTGCCACGACAATTTCTTAAATTTTTATGTAATGATTTGTTTATTGTGTCTGAATCGAAATAAATATACGAAGATGAATTGTTGCCGGAAAAATCTAAACAAGTTAGAATAAGAATAATATTGAGTGAAGCCAGTCATGGGACGAACATTGGCCGATGATTTGGATATAATTGAAATTTGGAAAATTTTAGGCAAGTTTTCCAGGTTCAAGAAAACTTTTGAAACGTTTAAATTTAATTTTGTTTATTGTGGTTAGAATTTAGAAACACAACTGAAACATTCTTATTCATCGAAATATATTTAAATTTATGTCAATTTAACGAGACAAGCAAGCATTTTTGGATTAATTTTATTGTTCTTATTTTTTATTGAGCCCCTATTGGTATATATTCTTTAATTATTTAATTTATTTTTTTTCAAATTCAATTTCAATCGGACTTTACCCATAAAATCAAAATAATTTTGCACATTAACTTATAATTTTTTCCTACTTTAAACCACACACTCTAAAAATATCATTTTTCACAAGATCTATTC
>CAIGRB010019965.1:23693-58353 GCA_903798255.1 Fraxinus quadrangulata | reverse complement strand
TTTTTTTTTTTTTTTTTTGAACTTCAGCGACCCTTTTCTTGTATTGAAATTCATACAAGCCCGTATGTCAATTAACCATCGTAGTAACATACCAAAAAAAGAATGTACGACTCTAAGAGGACAAAAAAAAAACATTTTGAAGAAATTTCCATGTCCATCACAAGCATGTGAACATATTTGATACAGAGAACCAAACAATAGAAACATTTCACCTTTCTCGATTCAATTTACCGTACACAAAGAAATTGGGCTGCTGACTAATCAAAATATAGAGGAAGAAAATATTCATAACATTGGTAAAATTTTACAGTAGATGCCAAACAACAAATTTAATGATCCGGATGGATAGCCTACCAGCACTGGAACTGCTGTCCTGAAGATAGTATAGGATTATGGGAGACTCTTAAGCCATCTGATCTCAAGTTTCCGCTTGACTGTGGCACAAATCAGGTCGAGCCTCTCGTTTGAAGCCACGTTGGTATTAGATCTTCCACAGGCATCAATAGAATCTGCACCATTTCGTAAGCAAATTTATATATCACCACCAATGACAAAAAAAACACCACGTAGGTCGACAACATTATGGACATGCTGATTTCTCAACATCACTAATAACACGTACAATTTGAGCCTAAAACACGATCAGATTAACTCAAATGTAGAATTGGTAATTGCAGAATTAATCACCAGGCAAAATTTTAGATACTTCACTCAAGTTTACATAAAAGCACAGATATATACTGATATACACAATATAACTCACACTGGCAGCCCAGAGTCAGTGAGTTGTGAGACAATTGATGATTTAATAGCCAAATTCTGTCATACGTACCAAACTTACTCTTCACGTAACTGATGTCCTCGGCCTAAAGTCCTGTGTGCACTGTAACATTCAGCAAAGAGAGTAAAACTTGTGAAATGACAATTTTATGTATATCGCACCGACAAAAAATATTTTCCTTCACAAAAATTTATAACCCCTGTTTGTCTACCATTATTCCAAAAAATTATTTTCTACAAGAAGATTTTCTCTACCATACATTCACCCAATAAAATATTCTACACACAAACCAATAAAGTTACTTACTTTTCAACCACACATTCTTCAAAAAATTACTATTCATTACTCCATTTTTCTCCCAATAATAGGAGAAACACACCCTTAATATAATTATGAAGAAACTAATTTCAGCATTAGTCACAAAAATTGTATGAGGAAGATACAAGAAATGAATAAAATTTCAATGAGCAATACAAATTAGCACTCCAATTTGGCAAAATATCATTCACTGAAAGCTAAATTCGACTGTCTAAGCAGATGATCAAGAATCTTTGCTATAATCCTAGGAAGTAAACACAAGAATCATCTTGATTTTTTCACATCTACATCATAGATAACCTTCATTGTTGAAAGTTTTCATGATAGCTTAAAACCGTCATTTAAAACTTGCAAAGACTGTTTATAACTTTCACGATACATTTATAACCACTATAAAGAACAATAATTTTCAAATATGATCAAAGTCCATTACTGAAAAGTAGCAGTATGAGCTAATAACAGTCAATAAACAGGGTACAATAATCAATACAACATGTGGTTATTAAAGAGGGTTACTAACCGTCCAGGTATATATTACAAATGATGAATACAACAATTGGGGAAAATCGAGTAAAACAAGAAAAAAATGCCAACTTGCTCTAATCTTCCAAATGGCTCTTCCTCCTTTACTTTGGTTCAGAAGAAGCATCTCGCTTTCTATTTCCTAACTCGAGAGAAAAATACATGCTTTGGCCATTGATGATGAAGAAAATATATCGTCCTGTGGGCCTTTAATAGTAAATAATGCATTCAAGTTGCACATCCTCTAAATTACAAATGCGTATTCATATGCAATGCAGTATAATTGCAAACCTGACTATGCCACAGCCCTCAATAACCACTTGAATAACTTCAGAAGTTAACACAAAACAATAAACCAGATATCTGAATCAAGGGTCAATAAGAGTGCTGTGTGTCCCAGACATGAGGCATGATGAACTTGAAACGGGGTTCAGCGTAACATCACTTGTCCATCATATATGCCACTGAAAAGACCATTCATTCTTCCTCATGATTATGCCCAGATAGAATTCTCTTTAGGGGCATAACTGGCTACTACTTCACATAAACTTTGTGAGAGAGATTTGTCTTTGTCACCCTAATGGGCTGACAACCCAACCAGTTATTGGATGCTGCCTCCGAATTCGAACCTTCTGATGGGAACCACTTTGTAACCGTTCAAGAATGGTATAGGTTATAGAATCTGGACTCAAGCCTTGTTGTTTTAGTTTTGTATAAAGATCTACTGCTTCTGCAGTTCTCCCACTCTTCTCAAGACAGTCTAGTAAGATATTATAGGTAACTATATTTGGAGAGCAACCTTCGGCGAGCATCTCATCAAACAAACGATAAGCCATCTCAACTTTCTCAGTCTTACCAAAGCACTCTATGAGAGTACTATAAGTGACAACATCAGGATTTAATCCTCTTTCTTGCATTTCTTTGAATTTCACGTGAGCCTCATCAAGATCACCATTCTTCCCTAGACAGTTAATCAACGAATTGTAAGAGAATATATCTGGCGTACAATGGCTAGTCTCAAGTTCTTCGAAAATCCTAACAGCATCATCAACTCTTCCAGCTCTGCCAAAGCTAGAAATCAGAATATTGTAAGTGAATATATCTGGCGAAGGGCCAATTTGTTTCATCTTTTCATAGAGATCATGAAGGTGAGAAATCTGTTTCGTTTTTCCAAGAGCAGAGAAGACTGCATTATACATAAAAGTATCAGTAGTTATTTCCTTTTCATGCATCTTATTCAACAAGTCTATTGCCTCTGATATTTTCCCAGCATTGCATAAGCTCTCCAACATGGAAAGGTAAGCATCCCTATCTCCCTTATCATGGAAACTCCACATATTACAAAACAACCTGTGAGCTTCACTTGCATGGCCGAATTTGCTAAGTGTTCTAACAAGGTAGGCATAAATTGACTTATTCATGTACTTATTTGATATTTCCACAACCTCATCCAGTCTACCAAGCTGTCCCTCTGCAGCCAAAACAATGAGAATGAGACTATAAGAGAATTCATTCGGTCGGCAATTATTTTCCACCATTTTGGAGAAGAGTAACAAAGCCTTGTCCACCATTTGACTCTTTGCAAGTGCCTCAAGCATAGTATTATAAGCCATTTGTTTTGGTTTACAACCCTTTGATAGCATTTCCTCAAATAAAGCAACTGCTTCATTAGCCTTCCCCGACCTTCCCAACATTCTAATCAGAATTGTATATGTATATTCATCAGGTTCACAATGCCTCCTTTTCATGTCTTCAAACACATTGTTAGCCTGATCAACCTGGAAAGATGCTGCAGCATATCAGATTATTAGATTCCAAAAAATGACATTTTTTACATCTCTGATATGCATTACCTATATGTAGAGTCATATATGAAATACTTCTTTCATTAATCCTCAAAACAATAAAGAAGACAACCGCAATATGAAATCCTCGAATATATTCGGATTCATTCGTGGGTAATTGTTGATGCCCAAAAAGCTTCTAACATGTTGGCTGTCAAATGGACATAAAAAGACGACTAAATTAAAGAATTATATTCTATAATATCAATTTTCACCATTTATTCTCTGAATTCTAAATCTTCAATAAGCAATCACATAAAATCTAAAATTCCATAATGAAATCTACTCCAATTTTCCGATAACTGAAACCCAAACTTTTTATATGATAGAAAAGGTTAAAGAAAATAATTGAAAATTGAGTCCAAATACCAAACCTTTTCGTCTTTCGCAAGAGCATCAAGAAGCATATTATATGCAAAGATATCCAAGTTATATCCTCGCTTCCGCATTTCTTTATAAACATTCATCGCTTTACTTGAACTTTTTGCTCTCAAATACGCCTGCAGAAGACACTTATAAGTGTAAGAGTTCATTTTCAGATCCCATTTCTTCACCAACTCCAAACATTTCTCCAATTCATCTACACCGTCGAAAGTCCCAATTAGAATATTAACGGTGGATATATTGCCACGATTCCGCAATTTCTCCATTTGATTAATGATCTCTTTCACACGATCAATTCGATCTGGAAGGGAGGATTTGAAGAGGATTAGTAAAATTCGATTATAAGTGAAAGCGTCGTGACGGAAATTCGGGATTTTTGAAGGGCAAAACTGGAAGAAATTTAGGGCTAGGTTTGTGGACTTGACGGACTTGAGAATTTCAGAGGCTTCGGAGGTGGTTAGGGTTGGGTTTAGTGTTTGGAGGTATTCGGAGAGGTCAAGGAAGGGTTTGGCGGAGGACGTTGAGGATTTGGATTGGAGGATTTGAGTGGCCTTGCAGATGAGATCGCGGCGGGGAAGCGGGTAGCCGCGGACGTCGGAATGGAGGGTGGGAGTTTTAACCTCGACGGCGAAGGAGCGTCCATTGTCGGTTTCCACCACCACTCTGCCGCTGTACTTGGTGGCGTAGCTACGGCGGAGGAATGAGGTATGGAGGCGGCGAAGGTGGAGCAGCCTCATGTCTGTTCTCTAGTCAACTTTACACCCTCTAGGTGACTGGTTGCTCGTAAGTATGTTGTAAATGCTATAATAGAGAGCGTTAATTTCAACTGTGGTCCTCAACTTTGAACTTTTCTAGTATTTTAGTCCTTCTAATTTAAATCGATTTTCTAGACGAAAATATGTAAATTGTAAGGTTAGAATAAAAGTCTATTTGACAACCATTTTGGTAGAAAAAAAGAGTTTTTAATAGTGATTTTTAAAGAAAGTATGGTTAAAAAGTAGGAAATTTTTTTTATATACGTGTAGAATATTTTATTGCATGAATATATGATTGAAAATTATTCTATAACAAACAATAAAATGAATTAAAGAGTGTCAAACATACTCTAAAAATTGTTGGTATCCGAACCCAACTGCCACTTTGGACCCACGTTAAAATGTAATAAAAATGGGGTTAATGGAACCTCCTAATCCTCAAATGAGATCAAACCATGGATCCATCCAAATGAGCTTGGCAATGAGATTGCCATAATCGGTGCTTCACCATTGTCCATTGAAATAGTATTTTTCAATTATTGATGACAACATGACGGATATGTGATGAAATCGATCATTTTTGTTTAGTCCCGTCGGACATTTTTGTTATCTTATGGCACTTCATACCCAATTAAAGTAAGACGGGATGGGATAAACCCGTTTATTTTTTGCTTTTATTTTTCTAATATCTTTAACTAACGAAAGTTATTACTTTTTTTCAATTTTTTAATAACAACTCATATTCTCTTTAAAAATGATGATAAATATTTTCTTTTGTTTGATAAAAAAATTTAGGGCTCTTTTGGTTTGAATTTCAGTTTTGAGTTAATTTTATCTTTTCTATTTTGAGAATCTATTTTGAAATTGCTAAAAATGTATTTGATTTGTCATTTTAAAAAATTATTTCTCAAAACGAAAAACTAAAAAATACGTTTGATTTGAAAATTTGAAAATTTATTTTATGGCATTTTATTTCATGAAATTTGATTATTTAATAAAACCAAAAAAAATTATGATTATATACTATCAAGTAATATATACATTTTAAATTTTACAATATTTTTTTGTTATAAAAGTAAAATAAATAATGAATTGAGTTCAAAATATAGAAAATGAAAATAAAAGTTAATGACGTGAACTCAGAAATTTTTTATATGTATTTATTTAAATATTTTTTTAGAATTTTTATGTAAAGCTTGGACTAATTTTATTTTTTATTTTTCTAGAATTTATAATTTTATTTTTTCGTATTTTTTATTTTTTAGAATTTTCGATTTTTTCAAAGTTTTTATTTTTTTAAATTTTAAATTTTAAATTTTATTCTTAGAATTTTAAAATTTTATTTGTTTAAATTTATAAAAATAAAATTTTATTTAAACGCTCGTTTTCCATTTTTTTTGAGTGTTTAAACACTCGACACGTCAAAAATGTGATTTGAGTTCTTTGTTATAAATTTGACCTCTCAAAAATACATTTATAGAAATATCAGACCAAATACATTTACAATGTTTTGCAAAATTAAAAACAATTTGAAAACAACAAACCAAAAGCATATTTAAATTTGAAATTAACTCTAAACGGGACGGAACCATATTTTTCGTACTCGTCCTGTACCCACTTCAGAGACGACCCCAATCTCTCCCTTGCCCCATTTATCCGATTAGGTAGATAATCCTCGTCCCATTCGAGGAGAGCCCCATGGGTATCAAGTTGAATGTAATTTTTTGTCGTTCCTATTTTCAGTGTTGTCAATGCCTTCTCAATGGCTACTTCAAAATGGTCAAGTCTAACCTCTAGTGTTACTGCATCTCCCACCAATCAAAAGAGAGCAATGATTACATAGGCAGCAGAGAATCATAAAATAGGCTACAAGCTATTTTCTAAATAAAATGATGATTTGACTAGACGAACTCAACATCCAATCAAATCTTTTCAAATGGAAGAGTAACACAAACCAAGGTCAGTTGCTTGACTCAGCTGAGGACAACAAATTTCTACTGTAAGGCTTATATAAACAACCATGCTTAATGACATTAGATATCACATAAATTAACACCACGAGATATCACATAAATTAAACTAGATTACCGATACATTCAAGGTGACTTTGAATAGTGGTTAAGGAAATTGACATTGGATGCAACAATTTACGATTTTCTGCAAGAGAGAAATAGAAGAAAACATCACGAATTCACAGCCTGTGGAGAACCACACAGCGATACTCAATGTAAAGAAAATACTTACGGACATCAGAACTGAAGATTGAGTGTAGCTTCCAATTAGAAATAGGACACAATTTTTGAACAAAATAAGACGTATAGTTGATTGTTTATGAACGTATACCTTCATTATGACTCTCTCTCTCTCTCTCTCTGTATTTTCATCAGCTCCAACCTCAGACCTCCACTGCCGTTCTTCCGTCTTACCTTCTAGGTTTTGCCGTTGATTTCTCAACCTTTTTGGTCAGGACTCATCTCTCGACTCTGGAGCTTTTTGAAGGCATAGGTCAGATCTTTTTGTCGTCTAGGTTTTGCCGTTAATTTCTCAACCTTTTTGGTCAGGACTCATCTCTCGACTCGAGGCTCATTTCTCAACCTTTTTGGTCAGAGCTTTTTAAAATAAAGGGAGAAAAAAAATGGGCCTCTTAAAAAGTTGGACTTGAGGCGGAAGCCTCTTGGACCTCTCCTCATGTTCGGCCCTGCTTAATGTACATCATATTTGACAAAATGATTGGAAAGTTATCCAATAAAACATGAGCAACATACTTTATAGCCAACAAAGTGGTAAAAAGTGATGCACAAATAGCAAAATCCTTATATAAGAGGGTAATGGTTTCCTATAAAGGCTGAGCTAAGCCATATATATTAAAAATACTTCTATGTGAAAATCTTCTCATCTTCTTACAATATTTCAACAATTAAACACAGTTACCTAACTAAATTCCTTTTAAGTTGACCATTGTCATGTCAGTTTTAAATTTTTAATCATCAACGAAAACTATTAATCCACATGCATAACTTGGTATAACTTGTGGCTCGTACAGTTCAAGAAAATAAAAACCTTTCTTGGTTAATAGTGCATTCCTTACAAGTTATAACCCAGGTTTTTGCCTTGCATTCTTTATATATACACGAATCAGTTGTGACAATCAAGAATCTCAATGTTTTCAAGGCAGAGCATGAAAAATTACCGGCTCGGGGAAAAATAGGAAGAACTTGTATTTACAGCAATAATATACACAATGTCATACATGATTTAAATAGGTTCAAAAGTAAAATGTATCAGCCTCTCCTGAATACAGTGTGAATCATCTCCTTCAAATTGTTACATCCCAAAATCTCCATTCCCTCAGAATGCATTTCTGACAAATTTTTCTCTGCTGACTTGGGAACGATGCACTTTTTATATCCAAGCTTTGCCAGTGTGTTAATCCTTTTCTCCAATTGTGGCACCTACAGTTATTGAAAGAAAATGAATGAGAGGATATGATAGTAATTCTTTGACGCTTCTTAGTACCATATATTGAACTAAAATTAATCTCAATATACCAATTTTTTTGAAAGAACGCGTGTAAATTAGAATGTAATTCCCCATGCAGTTCGGAAATTTTGTGAGATCAAAACCAGCCAATTGACCACAAAAGTTTCTTGTGAACATAAGATGAGTTGGTTGGATTTATAAGTAACAAAGCATGTGACCTTTGAATTTCTAATCACTATGTCTGCAAGTACATCCAATACAATTAGCTGAATAGCAGCATTGTAAATTTTGTAGCCTTTTTAATTTATAAACACATTAGAAACAAGCTTTTGACATTAGGTAAGTTAAAAAGGATACAGAAAGCAATAATATACCGTGCGAAGTTCACCGCCGAGACCGACTTCCGCAATGAATGCTATGCCACTCGGTATAGGGAACTCCAAGAAGCTGGACATAACAATTACAGTATATAAGAATTTAAAAAGTGGTATTAAGAGACAAGTTGAGGAAGTCAACCTCCAATTCAAAAGATTAAATGGCAGGTAACAGCTGAAGGTTTACTAAGGTCCAATCTGTTTAAAGATTATTATAGTATAATGATGAGGGCCAGGCATCATAACAAGCATGACATCATAATACGCAAGTTTGATGCTATGCAAGGCGCACTTTGGTCACGAAAGTGATTGGCATTTTATGTTCCCTGTAGTCCTTCAAGCAAATCTTAAACGAGAGAGAACGTATATTCCAATTTGCAGAACGAGATAATCAAGGGAAATTGAAATCTTACCCAGCTAACATCGAACCCATAGATTCCACTCCATTATATGATACAATTTTAGTTTGCATCATTCTATATTTTCCTTCTCATTCATTTATTCTGACAACAACTATTCAACATTTTATTCAGTGTTAAATCATTGCATATTTTTTGCATGCATAAGACATGGAAGATTAATGACACTACACGCCATCTCAGAATAGTCAATCAATAACTGACTGAAATTCAGGCTTTGAAAGGATTGGGTTTGGCTTGGGCAAACAATTCTGGTATCGTCATTGATAAATTCAAAATAGGAACAACTAACTCAACCAAGCAATTTTTTTAAGGAAAAGCCCCACAACTTTTATCAAAGATGAAAATCCAAAAGCAGTGAAATGTTCACTGAAAGAGAGGTAATTCAATTACTATTAAAGACATGCTTGCTGCAAATTTTGTAAGGAAAAGCCCCACAACTTTTATCCAAGATGGAAACAATAGTAGTGAAATATTAAGTACTGAAAGAGAGGCAATTTAATTATTATTCAAGACATGCCTGCTGCAAATTGCTGCTGCTATCGCTAGGTCTCCAGCTGTCTCCGTTAGGTGTACCCCACTAACCACATTAAGGAAAATGCCCTACAAAAAAAGGCTGGAAAATTAGTGAGAAATGATGTCATATCTGCAGTTGTCAAATCAGGACTTTAGGCGATGATGGAAATCAGGAAATGCTAATAATTGAAACATGAAAATGAAAATAAATGAAGGATAGCAAGAATTGGTACAAAAATAAACAAAATTTCAGAAGCAGGTATAACAAATTCAGATCAACAATGCAGCTATATTATCATCAAAACCAATATTATAAACATCTTCCCAAGTACAGTTTCATTATTTTCACGACTAGACATATAGGTCCATACACTACCAAGATCCATTTTGCTCAAGTACTGAATTTTTTGTGTAAATTTTTATTTTTTATTTTTACATATTAGCCCGGCTTGTAGTCCGGTCCTAAATCCATCCCCACTTGAGTATTACATGAATTTTTTTTTATTTTTTTTTTTGGCAAACATGTACATTGCAACCAAAAGTATGGTACAGAGCAACCCTGATCTATTGTACCTAACCATTAAATGGTCAGATCAACAAGATGAATGAATAGAAATATTTTGATCCAATAAGACATAGTGAAATATAAATTCAGAACCAACCAGTTGATGCATATGGACAAATATCTATTTCCAAATTGTAAACTTTAAGAAGATTACAGGCTCCCAAGCAAACAATTTGAGCTACAAGATTAAATTTCCAATTGCATGAATGAAGTTGAGTAAGATTAAGAAAGTTCATGGAATCACTTCTTAATACTCGGGTAAGGAATTTCACGAAATTGTCTGGCTATCTGTAGCTTCTAAAGCATTACTCAATTTCTGCAGGCCTTCACTCAGAAAAAGGAAAAAAGCTTCAATGTCCACGGAAGAGACATAATATATAAAAAGAAGAAATGGTAAAATCATTAAAGAAAATTTACATTCTCTTGTAGCTTTAGACCAGCTTGCTTCACAATAACCTGAAATAAAAAATAGAGGTGAGATCATTTGCATACAGCTCAGAAGGAAGTGCCACAGGACCTTAGTAATTCAGTCGGAAGAAAATATAATTAAAAAAGACAATTATAAACATATATAACCATGTTCTATCACCAAGACAAGGGAAACCAGAAAGATGAAAGTTGGACAGTCGGAGAAAAATCACAATTCCCAACTTAATGTTACAATGAACAAGCATTAAATGGGTAAACTGTGAATAATTACTCACTGAGATGATCATGTCAGCTCTGCTCCCTGGAACACCATTTACATGCCTAGGAACTGATGATCCCGCTACGCATAATGCCTACACGGATAGAATGCAGTGATTTGAGCTATAGGAGATCAAAAGGAAGTACAATGAAAGCCCTAAGCATGTTGAAGACCTTGTAAAGGATAAACATACTGAGAGATTATTTATCCCATGTTTGGCCCCTTTTTTCCTCAAACTCATTTTCAACCACACATTTCATGCGACCCACAACTTTTATGTACTTTTAAACTACACAGTTCATGAACTTTTATCAAAATCTACTAAAAATCTAATTTTTAGGTAAACCAAACAGGGGGCTTATATAACAAATGCAAAATTTGGACTTTTGAGCATCTTCCAATAAAATGTACCAAATAGGATATCATCATAATTATCCTTGTACAAATGAGCAAGATGGACTTCATAATTCAAATTCAAGCAAGAAGAAAATCTATGAGAAAATTAATCAGATTTAATATCACAAGAAATAGGCCTAAATTGACTAAGCACAAAACACGAGGAAAAAAAAAATAATAATAATAATAATAATAAACGGTACCTGAATTTCAATTACAAAAGCTCGGGATCCATCCATCATCACAGCAATAGCTAACCCAGCTAGATAGTCGGAATCAGAGTGATGTTCACTTAAAAACATATCACTGGGATTTGAAACACCTTCTAGTCCTGACTGAGACATCTGGAAAACTCCAAGCTGACAGCAAAATACCATTATCTTGACAGGCTAACAGACAGTAAAGTAAATGAACAATTTACATGCGAAAATTATACCAAAAATCTAAGGACAAAAATGTTTCTCATAAGATTATGGCCCCCCAACAAACCAGCATTTCTTATTTGTTGTATGTTTGCCTCTGCTTTCCACATTATACTTCTCTATGTTCATGTTGCATGCTTAGAGCCCCAAGGCCATGAAACAATATTACAGGTTCTACATTATAATCACCAATTATGGTTAAGTTGTATATTTTCCATTAGACTTGGTTCCACCGGTCATATATTAGCTACTGCACACACAGTGACATGCACATCTAAACAGATCTATGGAAGCAACAAGAAAATCGCCGCCATGCCTCCATCCTTGTTGAATAGGGTGTACGAGACTATGAGGAAATAGACTTTTAAGAAAAATAGAACAAAGAATAAATTAAGGGTGATAGAGATATTAAGTCATTAACTAATCCGTTCAGAGAAATATTTCATGAGTCATGATAGAATGGAAGAAAGAAAAAATGATAAACCAGATCTTAGCAAAAGTTTTACCAAAAATTAATGCCAGCAATGTTATCGATGTATAGATATTTGAAGGAAATTATAAACTAGTGAAGCGCAACGTGATATAAGAGGTAAATCTTTCCTACACAAGATATTCATACACCTGACACAAAAGGCAGCTTTGGTTGGGTGTATAGAAACTCACCATCAGCAAGAGTTTTACAATAAGTATCGAGGGCGGCCAAATTTAAGGAACCAAATCCTGGAACAGAATTAGAATTTCTAACAACAATGAGGATGATCTGGAAACACTGAGCCTACCAATTTAAGATTCTTGAGTAGGCACACAATATCCTTAAAAATGGAAGAACAGAGATTCTATAAAACACGGTATTATTGAAATGCCAACAGTTGGCAATAGTATTCATATGAAGAGAAGGATATAGATGCAAAGAGCAGAAAAATTTTGCGGTTGGGGGTTCTAGAAAATTGCCATTTATGATAAGCATGTCGCCAAGCGAAATTCGATGTCAGTGACTAAGTTCCAAACAAACAATCGGTAAGATTGTGGCTTTTTACGCTATATATGATTAAATAGTATTTGCATCTGACAGATCTACAGTTGCAGCATCAAGAAGAATGGACAATCAAAAAACTAAGAATTTTGGCTAAATTCATCTAATACCTCATCTGTGGATCCAAAACGATTCTTCACTGACCGAAGCAATCGATGTGAAGAGTACTTCTCCCCCTGAAATTATCCGTCAGTGAAGTCCATCAGAAAGAAATTCACTATAACACAGGCTAGTTACTTATTGTGCAATCAACCCCCTCCCTTCAAAATAGTTATAGTAATAATAACTTCAAAATAGTTGTAGTAATAATAGAAACATCTATACATCGTCCTATTCCCTAGGCAGATCATATGGGGAAAAATACACGTCTACAAAGCACAGATACATATGACAAGACACAGCATGGACGTGTTCATCAATCAAAATATGCGAACTATCAGCAAATAAGTCCAAAAAATATCTATCAGCAAATATATTGCCAAATCAATGGACCAAGCAAACATCACTTTCCGTCATCACCAATCAAAATATGCGAACTATCAGCAAATAAGTCCAAAAAATATCTATCAGCAAATATATTGCCAAATCAATGGACCAAGCAAACATCACTTTCCGTCATCACCATCATCACACCAGCTATTTACTTGGTGTAAGAGCAGAGTGTCGTGTTCAAACCAAAAGGTGTGATACATTGATATTGAAACAACAAACAGTTTTTCAGTTTCTTTTTTTATGCAAAACTAGAATTACATGATACTTCATTAACGTAAGTACATATATGATGACACGACATCTCCAACAATTTACAAAAATATCAACATCTGAAATATAAATATTTCACATAATAAGATTAAACAAACTCCAATCAACCAGAAAGGAGAAACAATAATTGCTCAAGAAAGAAAATTCAGTAAGGCACCAACCTCCATATATAGAACAACATCAACAATGTGCTCCAAGACACGAGGTCCAGCAATTTCTCCATCTTTAGTCACATGGCCAGTCTACAATAAGCAAGTAGTGTGACCAAATTATTATTCATGTTAAGTCTCAAGTAACAGTGAAAATAAATTCACCCAATGAAATGGCACACATTGGCCATTCTTCAGAACTTATACTAACCAAAAGTATCGGTATGTTTGTCTTCTTTGCAAATCGCAGTAAGGCCGAAGTGCATTCTTTCACCTGTCATGAGTCAACTTACAATTAGCACATATTGATGCTCAAAATTAAATTATTGACAGGTGTGTATCTGAAGTTGTTTGCATTTATAACTTTTTGCTCACAGACTAGACAAGAACAAAAGGCCCAAGATGGCATATTAACTAAAAGGAAAGAAAACAAACACAATATGAACCAGACCATTGTTCACACAAAGAGAGTTTACTTATAATCCAATGAAGACAAAATTAAAACTGTATAGAGGAATGATAACATCAAAGAGTGAATTAATATGGAACCATTGTTAAAATTGTGAAAAAATGTAGTCAGATTTTAGAACCTGGACATGGCTCCCAGCATTTCCAGTCGCTTCTCTCAGATAGACCGTCTGAATGGAATCAATGACTAAAGCCCGTGGGGAAAGAACCTGAGCCTGTTTTAGAATGTCCTGACAAAAAAGGCAGCAAGATGAAAAAATAATATGCATAACTAGATTTCACAAGCCAATGTAGCATAAATCCAAAAACATGATTTGACTTGCAATAAGTATGTTGTTTGAAATTCCCCAGATGATTTATCTTTTTAGTTCCACCAATGTGTCTTCCTTATAAGGGTAGTTGCTACTCTACATTAAATCTTTATATAGAAAATTTGTTGAACTGAGAAGGCAAGTTACAAAAACAAACATTTTGGAAAGGCAAATGTCCTAAGCTTAATCACATATATATTATCTCGCACTGGCCCTCTCTCTATGAATGTTGTTTGTGAACTGTAGATACTTCTTTCTTTTGATGAACCCATTTGTCTCTCTTGCTCTATTAGCCCTTCATACGTTGTTCGAGTGACATAGGATTTATATGTCCTAGCATCAAGCTCCCCAACTTTTAATCATTCTTCTCATTGTTGTTTTACTTTATATTCATCAATCAAGTTATTTAAACCAGTTAATTAACCAATTCATTAATAAAATTATTCTTTATAAATTTTCGAGTTGGTTCAACTTTATTCTTGTTTCAACAATTTCAATTCCACTTCTTCCGTACCAAAATTAGTATGAGAGCAAAGTTTCGCACTTAGTTAATGGCCACCTATGGTGGTAGTGGCATGCATCTTCTCGACAATGATCACAGGATTGCAAAATTACAAATATTGGTCTAGAAGCTGGAATGAAGGATGGATAGGTGTGAAGAAGATGCTGAGAAAAGTATGCAGATTTTGACTTCTATGATTGTTTGTTGCTTCAACAAGTTCAGAAATCAGCAACAGGTGGTTAGAGATTTCCTCGAATTCAAGCTAAGTTCAAATTCTCATAGCGTTGTGCACAGATTTTGAAAATATTTCCTCCTCGTTGATTAATTTTCTCTTCTTCAACCAAACTCAAGGTCAATTAGTATTTTTGTATCCTTTTTTAGGATTTTGATTTTCTTTCTTTTTGTAACATTGTTTAATTTTCTTATACTAGTCACAGCTAAACGTGCGTTGCACATTATTTTGAAATGTTTTATAAACGCTGTAAAAATGATATTTGAAAATCAGTGAATATAAAAAATAGTTAAAAAAACTGTTTATGTGAAATGAATTTTTTATACAATTCAATTATTTATTTACGTGTATGATAATAATTAACATTAATTTATATATATCCTACTATAATTCAATCAATTAATTATTCAATTTCATGCACGTACAATTTATATATTTTGGGGACTATTTAATTACTCTAAAAATACTACAATTCAATTATATATGTATGTGCATCAATGCATGTATACTAATTAACATTTATTTATGGATATATTAAATATAACATTAAATCATCAAGTTCATGTACACATATTTTAGGAGGTATTCAATTATTCTAAGAGTAAATAAATTATTCAAGTTCATGACCACATATTTATTTTCAAGATTATTCATTCTATCATTAATTATTCTAGAGTATATAAATTATTAAAGATCATATAATTTGGGAGCTAGTCAATTATTATAGGAGTAGATAAATTAGTCAAGTTCATGTACACTTATTTTATTTCAATATTATTCATTCAATATATGATATAACGCCATTTGTCTAAATGTATATAAATTATTTTTTTCTTATATTCATTGATTCAAATTAATTAAATTCCATGTTGGTTCATGTATACCCCATTTGTTTAAATGTATATAAATTATTATTTTCCTATATATATTAATTCAAATTAATTAAATTTCATATTGATTCACTTACACCCCCTTTGTTTAAATGTATATACATTATTCTTTTTCTATATTCATTCATTCAAATTAATTAAATTCAATTTTTATGAATCAATTTGATTGTTCTCGTACAATTCAATTATTTATTTGCGTGTCTGTTTAAAAATTAATATTCAATTAAATATATATTGAAAAACGAAAAGTAAGGTAGTATTGAAATAATTAAATTATAATAGGGATAAAATCGTCCAGAAAATGATTCACTTCATGGGATATTTAATATATTATAGATTATTAGGATAAGGTAATTATTTTGCCGATATAAATAAGGCTTTGTATGCTTTTCAAATAACCAATTCACTACAATGAAATTACTCTACAAATTTTCGAGTTGGTTGGACTTTATTCTTAGCTCAAGAGCTCCAATTCCACTTCTGCTACAAGAGCACTAATCATGAATAATGAGAACTGAGCCAAAATGAAAACTGATTCAAGCATTCCTTCAGAGTAGATGACAATACAAGCATATTATCTAGATCACAACCAAAGAGACATGACAAATTAATGTGGCACTTTGAGATTATTAGAGGAGGCAGATGAACATGATAAGAAGATGCACCTCGATGTCTGTACTCGAATATAAAAAAAGGTCTTCTGTTACAATTCTCAGACGATCAGCTCTATTTCCAATTTGCTCAACACTCTGCCATGAAAAGAGGTCAGAATAAAGTCAAAAACTAGAAGTTTTGGTCCACAGCTGCAGCCTAAATAAGTTGATGATACAATAACATTTTAACACAACAAAACAAATACAATATTGGACAAAAAATAATCCGAGAAAGAATTAGGTTTCACCCGAACATTAAAAATGTGATTATGTTAAATAAAAGGGTTGACCTGCTTTTTAGAAGCATTTGAACACATGAAGTGAATTGTCACTGAAAATTTCAAGGTATTCAATACCAGTAAAAGGGAAAAAAAAATTCACCGTTGAAGGTGGTTCACATAACAAATAAACAGAATGCATTTTTGCATTTTCGAATATCTCCATTAAAAGAGAAATGTTGGGCAGCCTTTGAAACTGCCCAACATTCATCTTGCAAAGACCATTACAAAGAAAAGGTTTCCATTTGCCAAGAGATATGAAGTAGAGTGTACACTTTGAGCCGACACAGGAGCACTGACCTCTTCGCCTGATACATATATAACTCGAGCTGAATCCTCTGTATCATTTCCTTCCGATATTAATGCTGCAATCTTCAGTTCAGAAAGTAAATGGCAAATTCATATTATCTTATATGTGCTCAGAGCATAAATCACTAAAAAACAATTTCAATACCTGCAACAATAATGTGCTTTTGCCAACACCTGGATCACCACCAACCAATACTAGAGAACCTATATTGGAAAAATGCACCAAAGCATGGAAAACTGAGAGTTGGATAAATCCGAGGAAAGAAAGCAGAACAGATACGATAAACTATCTCATTGTAGCATGTGAGAGATCACTGTGAACGAGCATTGCCGATCCAAGTGCTATACAATCAATATGCAAACTGCTGTGCTAGCCATTAGAGTATTCCTGCCTACCTGTGTGGATGTTTTTCAGCAGTTTTTCCCATTCTTGCAAAGTTCTCGAATTAGTTTGTGTATATTCGTCTCATTGATGGTTCGTATGTTAATGTGGACCGCTATATCAGTCAATTATGTGTGTAAATGACGCAGCTTGATCTGAGTTTATAATACTCGAATTTGTACATATAGTAACTGGGGCCTCAATAGATGAAAGCTTGGCTCCTTTATTGTCAAGCGGAAATAAAATGAGCCACTAATGAGCCAAGTCTAGGCTAAACTCTAGCACTTGGCCCAATTTGTACAGTATTCCTACTTGTTAGCATAATGAACTGATCTCAAACATTTTAGATGCTTAAATTGCATCTAAGCCTGATTATTTCTGCATCGAGCTGGGACTGATGAATTTTAAACATGATAAGTCAAAGACAATCATAAAGTTCCTCGATCCATTTAAAGTCATGCAGGAAATGCTGCCACAGAAAAAATATGCTTGACTTATTAATATGTAATTCAGTAACAAGTTGATTCCATAAACTACACAGCTCAAAAAAGTGATACATCACACATAGAATAGAAAAATAAATACCTGGCACAAGACCACCACCAAGAACCCTCTCTACTTCAGCTCCAAACTGTCCAGGCCTAAACATCAACAAAATAAAAAATATAAGTAAATTTTCCAATGCAAGATAAAGACAACTACTGCATATATTTTGAACGAAATATTGTGAAAATTGCTCAGTATCAGAAAAAGGAAAGCATATAATTAGATGCACGCCACAAACACAAGAACAAGTAGATTCTTATTGCAAATGCAACTATACGACAACAGGATAGAGTAACATACACAAATTGACATGGTAGTACAAACTATCTGTTTAATCAACACTTCATGAGTATTAAGATTCAATATCCCGACTTACAAAGATATTCGCCAACTCAATTCATTTATCTGACTATTCACATCAGACAACTTGATAGGCGCAGAGGCAGAGACGTGCTGTGGCAGCCAAGACCTCAAAGCATTTTCCGATGCCTCAAAGCCGCTCACTTTCCTCTGTGCGCCCTCACTGAATCGCTTCATAGTGCCAACCTTCTCGCACTGCTTACACGTCCCCCACCACTGCCCATCAGAATATCCACAATCCTCACACACATAGAAACTCCTACTCTTCCCTTTCTTCCTAATACTACGGCCAACACTACTAGAACCTATAACATCCCCATATATTCTGCTCCCCTGGTCTATACTCGAGGTACTTCCACTCTTTTCGACGCCGGGGTCGGGTTCTTTCTTCTTATTGCTGGGTTCCCGTTTGGTAACAAGACGACCGCTGGTAGGGTCGTAAGTTGCTTGGACTGTTGAGGTATTAGGAGAAGTAGAGGTTGTCCAGCTGGTGGCGGCAGTTTCATCGGTGGTGGTGGTGTTGAGAGTTGAACAGAATTTGAGGGGAAATGGAGGATAATTTGGGGATTTGCAGGTGATAAGAGGATTAGGGTTTAGAGAGGAGAGGTTTTTCCAAACGTAAATTCCTCGAAATGCTCGCATATCTGGAGCTTGCAATTGCATGAGACAAAGTGAGAGTGAGAGTGAGAGTGAGAGTGAGTGAGGAGAATTTGGTGCCAAGGGTTTCAAGAGGGGATTTATGTAATACCGGGAAATTCGAACACCCGAATTCTTTAGAGCCTTGGAGCGTTGATTGTAATGTCTAAAGAATTTTTAAACCAATAGTGTCATGAATAATGAATTTATATGTCACGTTTTACTCATTGAACTTCAAAAATTTTAATGATTATTAAATTTTAGGGTTAAATATACTTGTTGTCATCATGATCATTCAATTTGATTTTATTTCATCATGATCATCCAACTTTATATTTAATATCACTATAGTCACTCAATTTGATTTTATTTCACCATCATCACCAAATTTCATATAACGTTTTACTATGACCACCTAATTTCATAAAACATGTCACACAATTTCTTTTCACTAATTTTAAAATGGGTAAAATGGTAACTTTGTATTATACCCTTATTGTCAATATAATGTGATGCACTTAATAAATACAAAATTATCATCTTACCCTTCTTAGTTTAGTCAAATTCTACTATTATTGGTCAACTAACAGTCAGATTGATGATTTCCATCCATTTAGACTCTAGTTGCGTATTATGAAAGGTTAGACACTTTCGCTGACATAAAATGAGGATTAGGGTAAGTCTACAAAAATTAAAATGTTTGGAATTGTTACTACAACCAATAAATATCAGCCCTCTCAAGGTTAGCTTCTATTTTATTAATATCATTTCTTATATTTTTAAGAATTGGCAATTGTTTTTTGTTTATTTGTGTTCCATGCATGTTAATTTGAGTACAAATTTGGAAGGGGAAAGTTGTGAGCCAGGGGATGATGATGATCGAGCTCTGCAAAAAACACCAAATTCCGGCAATTCTGATGAAATTTCATGCGAAAATGTGTTAGATGATTGAATTCTTTATTCATAGTTAATATTTAGATGTGATTTTTGTTTCGCAGATTAATTTCCTGTATTTGATCAAGATGCTTTGGATGTTCGACGTAAAGTAATTCATATAGCTAGAAAGAATGTTTAGTTTCTTGTCGTTGTTTGTTTTCTCAGGATTTGACTTATATGATCAATCTTTCTTCATATACAGAAGTAGTAGCCACAGAAGACCAACAGAGCACACACGTCGTGGGGCTAATAATAGAAGACTAGAGACAGAAGTGGCTGATTATGATAAAGTTGTGACCAAACTGGAAAAGCTTAAGGGAATAGAGAACAGATTTTGACCCTTCAAGAAAGAGTGATGAGGCTGAAGGACCAGGAAACGAAGGCTGTCAAAATTGATCCTGATATGAAATATAAGCTTCAAAATATGAACGAACTCGAGGTCGAGATTGAGATTTGAGGAAGTCAAATCACGGCCTGAAGCGGGAAAATTCTGAACTCACAGAAATTGGAGTATTTACAGATGATTGCTCCTTCCACGCTAGATAATGAAGAGGTCATGGTTCCAAGCACTTAAGAAAGAGAGTCACCATTTAAGATAGCAAAATGAAGATTTAATTAAGGAAATTGAACGGCTCCAAGTTCATCGGTGTAGTGATGTTTGCTTACGCTATGAACTGAGAAATTATCAACCCTGCCCTGGTAAAACAATCGTGAGGGACCTTATTATAACGTTAAGCCCCAAATCAGAGGAGAAAGCCAAACAACTCATACTCGAATATGCAAATAAAGACGGCTACTGAAAAGGGGATCAATATTACAGATTTTGACTCCGATTGATGGTCATCTTCCCAGGGCTCTTTTCTTAGAGACTCGGGCGACCTTGATAATTCTTCCGTCGATACCTCATTGGCTAACAAAACCAGCAATTATACCAAAAAAAAAGTCTTCAGCAAACTGATGAGACTTTTACTAGGAAAAGATAGTCATCGTCATAGTCAAGATTCACCCCTTGATCGAACTACATCCGTGGAAGATAATGTAGGGAGATGTTCCAGTGATTCTCGAGGGTACAATCCTGATGGTCCACTAGGGATAGATGCTGGAGTGGATAGCCTCACCCAAAGATCGAGAACATCATCTGAGGGTTTGTATGGACATCCTTTGGAACTACAGAGATCTTACTCCCATAAGTCGAAGACCCTTAAAGGAGTAGGTAGCAGCTACTCAAGAAGAAATAGTAATGATAGTTCCTAAAGTATTTATAGAAGAATTGTCTCGATCATGGAAGATGTTAACGATTCTTCGCCCCTAGTCAACTTAATCAAGATATACAAAATGTAGAGAAAATTGAACTGGTAAAGTACGCCGAAGTTTTGAATCTAAGATCGTCATCTAGTCGGAGGTTAGCCTCTTTTAGTTCTTTTTGACACTTCATTTCAGTTTATAGCGAAAATTTGGTGGGGCCCTGTGTTCTATTAAGCTTCATACTTCATAGTTAGTTCGACGTGCAATGTACAAAATTTTGTGGGCATGATAGATCTTTAGAAATCATTTAAAAGAAATTGGTTCGGTAAGGGCAATATTGTTACAGAAATGTTATGTATTCTGAATTGTGTTGGTTTTATTTGTGGTTTGCTGCAGGTTTTGCTGATCCAATAGTAAACTCATTGGGGGTCATTCCATGATTTCTTTTCCACCATCGATTTAATGCTACGTTTATAAAAAACTTGACAATGTGTCAACTGCTTTTGAAACGTCAAAAAGAGCTTTTGAGATCCAAAAACTATTTTTGGATCCATTTGAATGAAAGTATATTTTTGTAGTTAGAATAGTTTGTAGTGAAAGCTCATCCAATATGATTTATTTTAAAAAATTAGTTTCTAAATAAAAACTAAAGTAACATCTTTCAAAATCTTTTTTATATGAAGTAAAAATAAAAGCAAAAGTCATACCAAACGAGCCGATAGCGACACTATGCTGCTATGAAAGTTGTTTTCCCAAAAAAAACACATGTAGAGATGTGCTTTTTTAGTTTCCAAAAGAAATTACATACAATTTCTTAAGAAAATTAGAAAAATGATGGGAAACAAAACGCTTACGTACGAAAGTTGTTAAAGAGAGACACGAGTTATATGCCTTAAAATCAGAATCGTGTCTCTAGGGGTCGCATCCTCGCTAAAGAAATCTGCTCATTTGAATTCCAGGATAGAACCTTGCCGCCTTCCAAAACGCTGCCGTTTAGCTCTTGCGAAGGTATCCACGACGTCGTTGATGACATCTCGACTTCCTAACAGACTTGTACGTCCAGGTTTCTCTCTGAACAGGCGAGTACTGATTTTAACGGTATTACACGCGCGTTAACGTCCGTACTGAAGGTCGTACCAATTGACAGTTATAACCAACTCTCTCTCTCTCTCTACATTACAGGGCTCCCTCACTTTCTCTCATTTCACAATCAAAATTCCAATTTCTTACGACATTCTGATTTCCATTTTTGAAGAAAGAATATGGCGGCAACCATGGCAGCACAACTGCTGCCACCACCTGCAGCGCCATCAGTGTCTAATAGGGCATCGTTGGCACTGCCACTACCATTAGCGCCATCTTTGCCTGATCCTTCGCAGAGGATATCGCTTTACGTGGGTGATCTGCACCCGGAAGTGACTGAGGAGGACCTATTGTCGGTGTTCAGCCGGGTGGGCCCAGTATCATCTGTTCACCTATGCCGCGACAGGCTCTCCCACAAGTCCCTTTGCTACGCTTATGTCAACTTCAAATCGCACTCCGATGGTAAACAGAATACAAATATGTATATTCATACGTACATTCATACGTTTAGATATGCCATTTTTGTTTTCTGAACTTTGCTTTTTTGTGATGTGGGTTTTCTGGAGTAACCAAGAAAATGGTTTCTCTCAGTTTACTGCTGATTTTCCAGTTCTTTATGCTGAATAAATTTACTTTGTCAGTATCCTGATAACTGTGCACGTGTTTTCTAAAATATTTATGGTTTTATATGATTTTTTGGGGGGGAAGTGGTTGAGTTGAAGAGATCTTGATTTTGAGGGATTTCTTAAAGGTCTAATACATAAATATATTTAGTTTGTGTTTTGATCTTATGGATTTTGATTTTTTCATCTTGGGTTTGATAATGTGATGTTTTTTAAGTATCAGAAAAACAAGGATTTTTCAATTTTTGGGTCTCTTCATTATTCCAAGAAATTGTGATCTTTATTACATTGACTAAATTCGTATGTGTATCATTTAGTTTTTTTCTTTTATCCCCGTTCATGTTGTTTTGAGAATCAAGAAAATATTTATTCTCTTTAATGGGCTCTGATTTTTGTTCTATTACAAGAAATCTTGAACATGGAATGTTAATACTTATGCTATATGAGACGACAAAGATGTTATTTTCAGACGTATTTGATATTATTCAAGTATTCATACTCTCTTCAAGGGATGATTACCATAGGTTCTGTCGTTTTTTGTATGTATTTAGGGGGTTTTCGTGCATGTATGTTTACTTCTTAAAATAGTTAAATGGAAATCTCTACTAGGCAATTAGGCATCTCTGCATACTCGTACACTTCAATATATGTACAATGCAAGATGTGTTGCAGGAATTCTGATACTGAAGTATATTATTTAAAGTTCTGTTCTTTCTATTGGTTATGATTTCTTTAGGAATTAATTTGTGGGCTGTGATATTTTGTTGTTGATAAAGATTGGGTTTCTGTGAATGTCTTGTGTTTTTTTTTTTTCAGTTTCTTTTCAGTGCAATGTTTTATTTGTGAACAGTGTTCACTAGCCTTTCTTTGTTTGGTAATCCTCTTTATTTGTGAATGATTTTCTTTCTTCGTATGCATGATTAACATGTCACAACTTTTGCGAGCTTGTTCTGTTTTCATGAGAAAATTTGGTCTCTTCTTCTTCCTTGTTGCAACTTTTTTTTTCTCCGCCTTAATAGTTTCTTAACTATATTCATTTGCTTTCTCTCTTAATCTCTCTTTTTGGGTAAAATTTCTGTTCTGCTTTCCTTGGGACACCATAAATGCACACCCTTTCTCTTAGTTTATGATATTCCATTCAATTCATTATTAGGCCCCTTATAATATTGCGTCTCTGAAGAGTAGCCTTTTGTTTGATCAGCTGAAACTGCTCTAACCAGTCTAAGGTACACTGAATTGAGGGGTAAATCTATGAGGATTATGTGGCGCCAGAGAGACCCTATCCAGAGGAAGACGGGCAATGGGAACCTCTTTGTCAAGAATCTCGACCCTTCAATTACTAGCGCTCTGTTGCAAGAAATCTTTATCAAGTATGGAGAAATACTTTCATGCAAAGTTGCTGAGGAAAATGGGAAGAGTAAAGGTTTTGGTTTCGTTCAATTTGATTCCGAGATATCAGCTATGGCAGCTCTGAATGCTGTCAATGGCACCATGCTGGAAGGCAAAAAGCTGTAAGTCCCCGCTATCTTCTTCAGTTCTTGTTTATCCTACCATGAGGGCCCATTTTGATAATTGTTTCCTGCTCTATTATCCTTTTAAAGTTGTGGACATTTTCGAGCTTATATTTTTATTTCTTGCTCTATCAAATCGATCTTCACTATTTTGTACTTCGCTCATTCATTCAACTCCAGCAAAAAACATTTTGAGTTCAAACCGTAAGTTCTTCGTTATGGCATCTACTTAGTTCTCCACAACCTTGTGGAGATGTTCATTCGAAAGTTCTCTAACAAATTCTTTAATTTTTTGTTGTGGCCTGTTGATATTCAAATTAAGACAAATGTCGAATCCGATAATGTGGAGTTAAAATGGTTTGGGATCTGATGTAAGGGTAAAAATTCCTTATATCTGATACTCCATTTACTGATTGCTTATTAACAAAATCATGAAACATGACAAGCTGGTAAATCAGGCAAACTGTGAATGTCACTGCTCAGTTTAATCTCGTTATATCTTATAGAGCTTGTTGATGATGATCTCACTTGGCTCTACGTTCGACCATTATTAGATTTTTGCATGCCACATTGAAGTAGTACAATGTTTAAATATCTTGTTTGTTTACTTCAGATATGTGTCGAAGTTCATTAAAAAAAGTGAGAGGAACGACACAGAACTTGGTTTCACAAACTTGTATGTGAAAAATCTAGACGGTCATTTGACAGAGGATCACCTCAAAGAAAAGTTTTCAGAATATGGGAAGGTCTGCAGTGCTGTCATAATGAAGGATGAGAAGGGGAAATCAAAAGGTTTTGGATTTGTGAATTTTGATACACATGAAGAGGCTATGAAAGCCATGGTGGCTCTAAATGGAGCACTGATTGGTAAGTGCCCTTCTTGCTCAGCTTGATTGGAATATATGTAGTATGTTTCCTTTTTCTCAATATTTACGGACTTGATTTGTGCAACATAAGATTGATTTGGAATGAAATTTTTTTCCTATGAATCAGGATCAAAGAATCTCTTTGTGGGAAGAGCTCAAAAGAAAGCTGACAGGGTGAAGCTTCTAAGACTAACACATGTACATAATTATCCGGAGTCAAAGGCTTCAGAACTATTTGTGGATAATCTTGAAGTAGCTGTAGATGACCTTAAATTGGAAGAAATTTTCAGTGGTCTTGGAAAAGTAGCTTCAGCAAAAGTGATCCGTGGTAGAGATGGAATTAGTAAAGGATGCGGCCTTGTGAGGTTTACAAGTTCAGACGATGCAGTGAAGGCTATGCATTTGCTAAATGGTAAGCTGACTTCTTTTCTCCTTCTTGTTTCCATTCGTCTTTGGTCACTCTTTCTCCAAATCTTACTTGAGTTTGGTTCTTCCTAGGAACTAATATGAGTTTGGTTCTTCCTAGGAACTAATATCCAGGGAAAGACTCTGTATGTAGCCTTGGTATTGTATGATGCGGAAAGAGTGCAAGATTTTCATTCAAAGTACCCACCTCAGCCATTTAACACTCAAAACTTGGATGTCGTTACCTCTGAATTGCAGCCACTGCATTGCAACTTCCTCAATACTCCCCCTTGGGATCATACGGCATATCAAAATGTTATTATTCCACAATTGAATTCTTGGGATCCAATTTTGGGAGACAACCATTCATTCACAGCATATCAAAATTTCGGGAGACCTTTTAGTTCGTTTTATGGAAGTCAGAATCGCAAAGGAAACCTTTCCACCCATGTAAGGATATTTCATTGGCTTGTAACACTATGCTATCTAATTTTTATCAATATTTTCCCCTTCACATGACTTGGGATTATACTACTGCAGATTCCTCCGCAACAAAAAATTCATGGGAACACCAAGAACTATATGCTAAAACACCTAGTATGTTTCTTTGGTTCTATAATTCTAGTACTTTTATAATATGAAAAAGAAGGATTGTCACACATTTATAAATGTTCGTGTTGCTTTTTACAGCCCAGGAAGTTTTCTATTTCTGGTGTATTTACTCAAAACCTCATGGGGTCTATGAAGGATAAAAAGCTGTCTAGAAAATTGCAAAAGTATTAATGGAGTTGCAAAGGAGTTCTCTCAAGGATCAGCAACTACGAAACCTGTTTCTGCAACATTCTCACCTGGGAGACCAAATCCTGGGGATATGATTCGTGCTCCTGTTGAGAATCTTCAGGTCTGAGATATGTTAATGATCTATAATTTTCTGATTATGTTTTATTTGCAATCTGAAGTGTGACATATTTGTAATTGTTTTTTCTCTGGGTAGCCTAAGCAGGATGATAAAGTTAAAGGACTGCTGTCGCCTGTCGAAATGAAGACATCTGACACACAGAAGCTGCTAAAATCNGTGGAATATGAGGCATGTTGGGCCTTACGAGAACTGAAACACACAAACTCCATAATGGAGTATGTGAAAGCCTTTTCAGAACATATACTGAATATTCGAAATATGTTGGAAAATGATAAACTATTCACCTTCATGGAAGGGTTGGAACCGTGGACACGCACGAAACTTTAGAGGCAGAATGTTACTGATTTGAACGCTGTTATGAGAGCTGCTGAATGTTTAAGTGACTATCAACCGGAATCGAGAAAGGATCGACCTTCGGGAAATAGTCAAACATTGACTGAATTGTGATCTATTTTATTGAAAAATGTATGGTTGAAAATGAGTAAAAAAATGAGAATGAAATTTTTAATGTTTAAACATGCTTTTTTCCAGAATCAAATTAACAAAATAAAGTTAAGCCCCTATTTGAACCACATCAATTATCACCCTTGAAATTCAGATTTCAACAAAAAGAAAATTCTCCTTAATTTTAGTCTTCTCTCAAGAGATATTTCCTTTTATGAGGTACAACAATTTAACAGTGTAAAACAAGTCTTTCAATCTTCTTTTCAGGGAAAAAGAAACATACATAAGGAAAAGGAAGTAACACACTCAAAACACTTTTTATGGCCCCTTTAATAGCATGGACAGTACAGGATTGAACAGTTTTGAAGAAGTAAGTAGCTTAAATCTTGTTCATCATACTGTCCAATCATGTCTAAAACTACGAATCAAACACACACTTATAGTTTACCGCAATACTATTCTTGGATCAACCTATGAGGCTGATGCCTTGGAAGAGCAAGGAATCAGCAATAACTTGATTAGCGGACTCAGAAGGATGCACACTGTCCCAAAATACATACTCAGTTGCGTTGCTGCAAGTTCCTATCGACTTGGGATTGCACAAGAATGATGTTGTCTCTACAGTTCCTGTTCCACAGCAACCTCTTGTTGCTTCTGTAAATCCTGTAGAAGCAAAAATAAAGGAGAAAGTGGATAATGGTTAGAAGCAAAACAAAAGGAGAAACTAATTGTGGTAAGGTTAGTCAATTCATCCGGTATAATTTTTTTAAAGTGATTTATCTGTTTCATACCATTTTTCGAAGGATTTTGAACAAGGTCATAGATGGGCTTGAAGATGTCGAAAATAGCAATCTTAAGGCCGGGAAGTTGTTTCTGTAGTTGCGTTGCGGCAGAGTTGATTTTCTTATTGAATGCTTGGGCGTCTGTATTGATACGAGACACACAGCCACTCTCGTGGAATCCGAATAGAGTTCTTGCTGCAGGAAGGCAACCTAATGGTGGAAGTGAAGTCACCCCAATTCTCCTAGCTCCCAGGCCGTATAAATTCTGTTTCCAAGTGAGCCATGGGTTTATTTAGAATTCGACTAGATTGTTAATTAAACGAAAGAAAAATAACACTGTAATGGCCGTAATATACCGTGATGAAGCTTGAAAATATGGCCACGAGGCTTGATGAATACTGATCAGGAGTATAAATTTTGTTGATGAAAGGATTCACATAGTAATTCTGTAAAAAGTCACTGCTACCGGCACCCACTATGTATAATGCATCCTTGAGAATTGATGCAGCCTTATCACTGCCTGCTACATTTGCTAGTTTTGATTGGTACTCTTTGTAATATTGCAACTGCTGTGACAGTGGAATTGCATGCTGCAACAGAGAAAATTCAGGTCAATTTTATTAAGAGGAGTAGATCTAACGACCAGTTCAATTCTGACTAGAGTCAAATGAGCTTATGGATTCCAACCAATTCAATTCTGACTGCGCAGGCATGTTAACGATGAAATAAGTCCACAACATATAAGGGCTTGGATTATTCATCTTCACAAGGTTGACCATTTTAAGATAAAATTCCAAGTCTTGATAAATTTTAATTATGTGAATAAATTCTTAGAGTTTCTGTTTGGGAAACATGCTTCAAGGAGTGAAGTAAAAGTAGCACACAAAGATGAATATACAGTCCTCATAGAAAGAATATGAAGAGAAATGAGAATGTGAGGTGACACCAATTTGAGGATAGATTAAGGGACTGACTTTTGAACCAGTTGATCTGGACAATTATATTTAAGACTTGAACCTAAGATCTTTGCTGCTCTCATACCATATTCAACCACTTGATGTAGAAGCTTAAGCTATATTTTTCAAATATATCTTCAACAATGATGACTTAGGTTGTTAGACGAGGGAAATTCACGTAGCGGATCCTCAATCTACTCAACATACATCTTAGTCTATAACTGTACACCAAATTCTTACATTGAGAATGGCTGTTTGATCATCATATCCAGCAGCAGCAGAAGCAAAATTGGCTCCTATGAGAAGGTTCTTCCCTGATGCTTGAGGGCTAAGATAAGCCGGGGGATATGTCGTAAATCCAAGAGTCTCAGCTACACAGAAACACGAAAACCAATTAAAGAATGCGAAACTTCAATTTTGAAGTGAAAAAAATCGAATCCCTGGCCAAAAACGAATTACCAGTAATATCAGTAGCTAGTTTCCCATTGCAGAACCTCCCGGTAGGTTCCTTATTCTTGAAATCCCGGCCGTAAGGCGGATAATTCGCCTTGAAAAGGGTGTGAATGTAGTCATTGTTGCCCACATCGACCGCAGAGTCGCCGAAAGAAATGACTGCAGGCACAAGTGTGGCTTCTTGAGAATTCACAGCCCTTGAGCCAATGGCCAATGCATATGTTAAAACTAACAAAAATTCCATTTGGCAAAAATTGAATTGGTAAGGCCTTTCAAGATGAAAATATATACTTAGTTACTGAATTTATCTTGGGTTGGATATGAAACATGAGCGTTGGGATGGCCATTAATTGCTGCCCCAAAAGTAGTTCTACTGCATTAAAAGCTTGCATGCATGGAAGGCACAATAATACATACATGTACCTGTTTCTTAATTTTTTTGAGCTGCAACTTATAATTGATTATGATAATTGATTTAACAACTAAGAAGGATCTAGCAAAGTAGTTGGGGAGATACAAAGAGTTATGTGCAGTGGGCAGACGCCATGAGAGGTTAACAGTGCTAGCATGTGAGGGAATTAATTGTTGAAGTCTATAAACGTGTCCCCATCGTCTAACTTCTAATCTTTGAGATAGTTTGATTCAAAATAGTGTTGGATTAGGAAATGGCAGTGGAATCAAGTCTCGTGACTATCTATTTATATAAATTATGTATGTATTGAACCTTTTATTAAAAAATGAAACTGGCATATACATGAGGAGCGTGTTCGTGTGGCGACATGGGGGCGAAATAGTAAATTAAATGTTAAATATAAAGAGCCCGTTTGAGTATTTAAAAATTTTTACTCTCTAAATCTATAGATTCTCTCTAAATTATAGAATATTCATTTTAAAAATAAAGAGTCTCTTGGAGATACTCTAATACATATATCTATTTCGAAAAATATGATCTAACGTGTAATTTCTGCCTAGAACTATATTTAGATTATTAATGCATACCCTTTTAATCTTATCATAAAAATTATGTTCATGTTAAGCTATTGATGAAAATATGAATTGGGTAAAATGGGTTTAAGCTTTTTAGATGATGTAATTCAACATTAACTCGTTGGTACAGATTTCATGGACAGGTTTAGCTCCGTTTGGTGGCCATTATTTTCATTGTAAAGAATTTTGAATAATATTTTTTAGGAGAATGTATAATTAAAAATTAGGAAAAAGTTTTGAGTTTACGTGTAGAATATTTTATTATGTGAATGTGTGGTTGAAAATAATCATGTATAAAAAAAAAAGTTTTAAAACAATGGAAATCAAACGGGACTTAATTGAATGCATTGGAGTAACTTTTGCCCAACTGTGAATTTGCTCTTCCAAATAAAGAGACGTGTGTGAAGTTGACTTTGTGTAAAGCAGTTGCTATCGAAATTTATGATTTCAATTTTCAAAAACACAACGGAAGACAGCAAATAAATTGCATATGGAAATTCAATAAACACAATGTACTATGTTGTGGTAATATACATTATCTTGGGATTCATATTTTTAGCTCATCTTACAATGAAATGACATAGCAATATCAGGTTGCATCTGTCTACAAAAGAATTTAACATACGACAAACAAGTGAAGAGTCCTCTTTTGAGCGAAAGATGCCACGTGCTCGACTCAATTTTACGTGATTGAATGTTAGGATTGGAAAAGGAGTATATGTTTGATAAGTTGGTGCCAATAAGACTCAATCAACTCATGTAAAAGTTTAAACGATTAGAAAATTATATGTATTTCACTAAATCTCGTCCTCAGTATATACTAATTTCGCATTCAGAGTTCATTATATAGATATTAGTGTGAGTTAATCAAGTCCAATTATTTTCATTGTTCTTTGAAACTCGTCCCATTTACTTGGGGTAACTTGCACTATTGCGACCATCATGGTTGAAAATATTGTGGATTGGTCAACATTCTAAAAATGATAATTCAATTTGTTGATTATCTTTCTACCTCTTGAACTTTGAGAGCTATCTCAGAAAAATAACTCGTGTCGAGAAGACAAGGGCAACTGTAATTCGATTTGATTGAAGATATTTTTTATTTGTTAGACATTAGTTGAATTAAATTGACAGATAAAAAAGAAAAAAATATACATAAACGTGGTCTATTTTCGGAAGGTGGGAATTTATTGCTCCATCAAATGTTAGCTTCCATCCGTACAAGTTTGGATTTAAGAATGTAACACCCCCAACTGAGTCAAACTACCATACAAGCAACTAGGTTTCATACTAATAGGAATGTAACACCCTCAAATCCAGATATCTAGATTTAGAAGTATTATCACTTCATTTCCTTTAAAAATCATGAGTGCGGAAAGACGGTTTAATTTTTCTTTAACATGATAAATATTAATTAATTTTTCTTTAACATGTTAAATATTAATTACTTTATTTATGAAAATAACGTGTGTTGACCCTAAAAAATGAGACAACAGATGTCGGACCCACTCACGCCGTCAAGTATTGTTCCAACATGTTCCTACCGGAATAACGAAGGTAGTAAAGAGGAAATGGACGCGAGAGCTACTTTGCGGTGATAGACAAAAATGTTCGAGTTTCGATGAGTGAAACAAAGATAATCGCGCTAACAACGATCACTTAATAAAAACTAAACTAATCTATATAGCAACAAAATTAGAATATGTAAAAGGATAGATGTAATGTTAATATATTTGTTTCAAGAGTTTAAGTGTGTATTTCAAATATATGATTGTCAATTTTCCAATCAATTATCCAACCTCTCTTTAGTTACAAGAAGACCCCTTTTTATACTATATTAGCCTACATGGTGTCCATTGGATCATAACCACGTGGCCTTATCTCCCTAATTGTGGCATTACATCACCGTCGATTTAAGCACTTCGAATATATTAGCCTACATGTATTTCGAATATATGATTGTCAATTGTTACAACTCATTCCTTTGTTTCTTTAGGCAGTGTGTCAGCAAGTACTTCGACTTGTAGAGCAATGACTTCGGTTTGTTTAAGCACTTCTGCTTATAGAGCAAGAACCTCGATTTGTTGAAGCACTTGACTGATAAAGCAAAGACCTCGATTTGTTGAAGTGCTTCTGCTTATAGAGCAAGAACCTCGATTTGTTTGACCTCTTCGTATTTTTGACTTCGTAGGTCTTCGTTTGAATTTCTACCACGTGGCACTTGCTCCTCGAGCCTCTGAGTAAAAATAGTCCCCTAAGTCTAGGCATGATTATTTATATAATGCATAGACTTAATATTATTAAGGATGAAGAATAATTTTTGTAGAGGGGGTGATTTTTTGCCATTCCACGATAGTGCCCCAAGTCTAGGCATAATTATTTATATAATGTGTGGATTTGATATTAAAGTAAGTTGCAGACCGTATGTACGTGCTGTCCGAGGTGGCTTACTTAGTTCCGAATTTAATTCTGAAGTTGTAAATTCCGACCTACACAAACATATCTGAGGCATTCGAATTGATAGACGTGAAGAGGTTCAGGCCTTCAAATGGGACATCTTGGTTGTTAATTACGAGGTGTTTTGTCCCTAAGTCTTGGAAAAATGAAGTGGCTTCAATTATGGCGCCTCAATGATTTGATGCATTGGCACGTTTTCGAAAGACAGCTGAAACGGTACAACTTCCAACACCCGCAACAGTCGCTGCATTTAAGCCTAGCTGCAACCTTTCCTCCACCTCTTGATCCACGTCTTCGTGGTGGAGGCCATAGGTGTGTGGCTGGGGCAGTTTGTGAGGGTTCTCATTCTTCAGGGTATTCACTTACCCTTCTAGGTGCACTTTCGTTGTTTGAGCTCATTCTTTCTCCAAATGCTTAGTGTGAAATCTCCCCATTTTCAAAGGTTTTAAGTTTCTAACAGTCTTTTTTAAAGGATATTTCTTTTTTTTCAAAGATCAAAATTCCTTCACTCAAACTTTCGGCCGTCGTTTAGCTTTTTCTCTACGCTTTTTCGTGGTTAACCGTATGGCTTCTCACAGACAGCGTCAATCTATTAACCCCAAAAAATGAGCCAACAGATGTCTGGCCTACTCACGCCAAGTCAAGTATTGTTCCAACGCGTTCCTATCGGAAAAATGACGGTAGTAAAGAGGAAATGGACGCGGAAGGTACTTTGCGACGAGAGACAAAAATGTTCGAGCTCCGACGGGTGAAACAAAGACAATCGCACTAATAACGATCACTTGATAGAAACCAAACTAATCTATGTAGCAACAAAATAGGAATATGTAGAATGATAGATGAAATGTTAATATATTTTCTTCAAGAGTTTAAGTGTGTATTTTGAATATATGATTATCAAGTTTCCAATCAATTATCCAACCCCCCTTGAGTTACAAAAAGACTCTATTTATACTACATTGGCCGACGTGGTGTCCATTGGATCAAAACCACGTGACCTCATCTCCTTAATTGGGGCATCACATCACTGTCTATTGATTCAATTAATGCATTGATAAGGGGTCAGCCTCCCTATATAATAGGTTGATACACTGACAATTTTATTACAAGCGTTTCATCAATCACTTTAGAGAGATCTTCAAATCTTTTATGAGGAATATCGTCGGCTTCATGAGCTTTAGATCAATTGAGAGCTTTGGAGAGATCTTTTGAGGTGGTTCTCTAAGTGGAGAGCTTCAACTCCTTTCTTTATTTCTTTAGGCAATGCGTCAGCAAGTACTTCGGCTCGTAGAGCAATGACTTCGATTTGTTGTGACTTATAGAACAAGGACCTCGGTTGTTGAAGCATAACTGCTTATAGAGCAAGGACCTCGATTTGTTTGACTTTCTGCCACGTGGCGCTTGCTCTTCGAGCCACTGAGGCGAGGAGTAACACATAAATACCACACTTATTTAGTACAAAATAACACACTTCGTTATAACTTTCAATGACCATGCACATGGATGGTGATTCAATCAAGTAGATGTTTTGTGTGAATGACCGCTCGACTCGTACTGTAGCAACCCACGAGCCGCGAGCACGAGCCGAGCCTGCTCGACTCGTACTGTTCACGGGCAGCTCGGCGAGCACACGAACCGCTCGTCCCTTTAATATATAAAATAAATAAATAAATGACGTTATTTAGTGACCGTTCTGGTCACTAATTTTTTTTTTCATTTTTTCTCTATAAATACCCACTCCCTAATCAACATTTTTTCTCACCAATACTCTCAATCTCTACTCTACTCTCTACAATTTACAAATTATCAACATTCAACAATATCATAATTATCATTCATTCATTTCATTCTATTATCATCTTCATCTTCTACTTTTTTTACATTATTATCTTGATTTTACTTTTACAATTCATTTTATACACTACTACATAATTTTCATTCATTTCTCAATTCTATATTTTTATTTTCTACATTCTATTTCAAATCTTCAATATTCAATTTTTATAGAGGTGGCGGCC